>QEPC01007501.1:1640085-1656428 GCA_003113815.1 Sphenodon punctatus | reverse complement strand
GAGGGAGAAACAAGCTACAAACACATCTATTTATACTTAATGGTGAAGGCGGGACATGTCTCTCTGGGAAAGCCCTAGCAAATGAAATTGGGCATGTGGGTGTCGTCAACAGGGTCCTTGTTCATGCCGCCGGGTCTCGTTATACCTTGTATTACGGGTGGCGGAAACATGATACAATGATCAGATAACCACAAAGATTCCGCGATCGACGGAAAGGGGAGTTGGTGCCGTTTCTTATTGGAATCCACAAAAGTTCCACTTCCGTTCACCAGTTCTGATGCTGCGGTACCATTAGCGGCAAGTCGCAGCCGTCGGAAAGCTGTCTCTGCCAAACTATGCCACGATGTGCGGAATAGGGGTTTCCGTCGGTAACAGCTGCTGCGGTGGCATGCCACTACAGCCCTAGTCCCCCATACCTACTCTTGCATCCATGGAGGGGCACCGCAATCGGAGGGCTCCTGACTGTGAGTCTGGGTGGCCTGCTGGGTGTGATCTGTCTCCCTTTGCACTCCCTTGCAGGTCACCTCTGATGTGCTTTTCTCTCCTGTCATTGGGTGGGGGCCCTGGTGGCACCAGGTGGGACCAGGTGGGTTGTTGTGTGCTTTTGGGTGGTGACGTCCCCACTCCCCCCTGTCATGACCCGATCCCCATCCCCACTTCTTGCTTCCTCTTCCCTCCTAGCTACTGTGCTTATGCTTGTGACTGTGCTGCGGTTGGGGGAGATGGCTGGGCAGCTCCAGCGGGTGGCATCTGAGCTTCGTGTAGGGGCGCGGTGTACCAGGAGATATGTGTGTGTGTGTGTTTCCCTCCCCCCGCTTTTGTGTGGACTCCCTGGATGTTGTGGCCTGTGGCCTCCCCTTATGGTGTGCTTCCTTTACCTTTCTCCTTTAGTGCAGGCGATTATTAACGAGAGGACCGGGGAACAGGAGGAAGTGGTTCAGCTGCAGTGCCTCTGCATGTCCTGCAGTGGGTGCACCAGTTGGATCATGCCCAGGCAGACTGGTGGAGCGAGATCCGGGGCCACTGGCCCTACTGAGGGTGTGGATCCACCCCAACATCCTGTTGCTGCTCTGTTTTTCTGTTTGTTAGCTTCCTGGAATCTGTTGCTCTTTCTGGTTCTTTATTAATGTTTTTTTCTGCATTGTTCCCCCTGGTCTCTGTGTTCTACTTCCCTCTGGTGTTCCCGTCTTTTGGGGCCATGTCTGGTTGGTGTAGGGTGGTTGTCTGGGAGGGCATGGGTCCATGGATGTGTGCTCCCCTCTCCCTGTTGGTGTCCTTTGTATCTGTGTGTTTTCTGTGGCTTGGCCATTTGGCCCCTGTCCTCACAGTCTGGCCTCTTCCACTGTTTGTGTTGGGTTCTGTGTCCCACCCCCTGCAGGCCCTGGTGTCCTGCCCCCTCTTCCCTGTTATTTAGGCATGCATGCTGGGGGGGGGGGGCTGCCTTTCCTCAGGGACCTTGGTATTTCTGGCCTCCCCCTTCCCTGGCATCAGGGTTGGCTGGTGGGTTTTGAGGTTGGAGGGGCAGGAAGGCCAGCCGGCGAGCCTAGGGGCAGAGCCAGGGCAACAGTAGGAGAAGCCAGGGCAACGGTAGGCAGAGCCAGGACAATGGTAGGCGGCATAACCCAGTAGCAAGGAGTTCCCAGGGTTAACATTGGATGGACATTACATTACTTAATCCAGCAATCTTGAGATTTAACTGTTAGTCTGGTGATTCATGAGCCTTAAAATCCTCCCCCCCCCACACACACACATACACACACACACACACACACGCACAGTGGGCAAGAATACTGCTTCAGAAAGAAGGGACTTGCTGCATGTGTGTTGGAGGGACCCCAATCCCTACTTCAGAAGTCCCTTCTGAAGTAGTATTCTTGGACTCTGCTGCTAGTGCGTGTGCGTGTGCGTGTGTGTTGGGGGTGAATTTTAAAGTCCATGAATCACCAGACTAACAGTTACATCTCAGGATTTCAAAACCTCAATTTTATCACAAACATCACATTTCCAGCATTTCCAAACTAACAGTTACATCTCAGGATTTCAAAACCTCAATTTTATCACAAGCATCACGTTTCCAGCATTTCGAAAACACCTAAAATCACCAGACTAACATTACATCTCAGGATTTCAAAACCTTAATTGAATCATGGGGCATTAAATACTAATTTCCCCTCACCCTATGCTGCGTGTGCATTGGGGGGGGGGAATTAGTATTTAACACTCCACATCATCAAGTGAACAAAAAACACATTCCAACTCCCCCACCATGTCCCCGTGTGCCCCCACTCCCCCCACCATGTCCTCATGTGCCCCCACCATGTCCCTGTGCACCCCCACCATGTTCCCATGTGACCCCCCTCCCCCCTCCCCATGTGTGTCCCCCCANGCGGATGCTGGTGTGTCGGTTTGCAGAGGCGCCGGGGTCCGCACCAGGGGGCTCGGGGCTGGTTGTCGCTCCTTGTGTTTGGTGAGTGAGGGCTTCCGTGTGCCCCCACCCCCCCACCCCCTAGACTTCCCTGTTGCAATCCTCACAGTACCTCCCCTCCAAGGCCAATGGGTGAACACGGGATGTGATTTCAGGAGGTAGCGGGCGTGAAAGAGACGCACCAGTCGTGTGCCCCCACTCCCCCCCCCACCCCTGAATCATGCATTTTACTCACCGCCGGCTCCTCTCCTCCAAAATCCAGGCTGTGCCGGGATCCTCCTGCTCCTGATGGCATGCTGCAGCTTAGGCATAGGCTCCCCTCCCAGAGTCAAGTCAAAATTTGACTTGACAGGGAGGGAGGGAGGAAGGAAGGAAGGGAGGCTAAGAGCTAGCCTGTGTGGCAGCTCCCAGCCTCCCCCCCCCCTGCACAGCCAGCCAGAGGGAACAGGGAAGTCCTGGCCCAGGCACATCTGTTTGGTGTCCGGGTATGGACTTTAGCTCTGCCCTACCCCTTGCAATGAAATAGTGCCCCCTGTGGCACTATTTCATTGCAGGGTCCCTTTATGCGGAATGGACGGTGCTTCTAGCCACCCATTCCGCATAAAGGGTAGAAATTACCTATTTTGACCCTGAAGGCTTCCTTGGGTCACGTGTCCTAAGGAAGCCTTGGGGTGTGTGTGTGTGTGAGTCTCACTGTGCGGCGTGCACAGTGAGAATGTTCAGAGCCATCTTGAAGAACCTTGTTTTAGAGATAGTAACCTTCTAAACAAGATTCTTCTTTGAGTGGCTCCTCCCATTCTCACTCTGGTTGTGTGTGTGGCACGATTAAAAAAATCAAAGAGCAGCGGCAGCGCTGCAGCACCGGGGCCCAGGGGGGAGTACTGGGGACTGGGGCCAGGAGGGGTATTGCCCCTGATGCCCTACGGGGCGCACTGCCCCTGCCTGGCATGATGTGGGGCTCTGCCTGTGCCCTGTGCATCCCAGCTCTGTGCTTTGTGCATTGCTGCAGCGTAGCAGCTGGGTTGTCACTGTCCTCTCTGTGCCCTCTGACCCTGCCTCCTCCGTGTGCTTTGCTGGCTGCTAGTGTCACCTCTGCAGCCCTTTTCCATGCATAGTGTTACGGAGTTTGGGGGTGCAGTGGGCAGTGGTCCTAGCCTGGGGGGCATCGTGTGGCCCCCACCTATTCTTCCTACTTAAACAAACCTGCAAACACCAGGAAATTAGATTTCCTTAAGGCCAGAAACCAAAGACAAAATTAAAACCCACCAAATCCAGCCCTTTTTGCATCTCCAAAACTCCCATTACACCTGCTTTAACGACAATGCATTGTGTATGCATTGTGTGTATGTTGCTTTGAGTCCCTTTTCTTAACCACCTTTGTTTTTTTTCTGGGGTGGGTTGTCTTCTTTTCATGTTTTGTAAACATGTGTTGTTTCTGGGTTCTTTATACCTGATTGTGTCTCCTTGACTCATTTCCCTTTGCAGAGAATTCTCACTATAGTTCATGGTGGATGCATGACTTCTTTACAAGTTCTTCCAGAAATTATTTAGCTATGGTCTGCTATTTTCTTGCTGTACTTTGAAGCAGAACCTCATTCCCCCCTCAATCTAGCTCTCTTGTCATGTGGATGGTATGTTGTTTTTGTGTGTGCCTATTTTGTTTCCTTTGTTGTGATATCCTCTTTGTTGACCAAACTGTGTTGGTGTTTTTTTTTTACTAGTGCAATAATCATTAGCTTGTTTTTTTCTGTGTTGTGCAAATATTTTCCCTTCACACACACATGTAACAGTTTTTCACTGTCAAAGAGCTGTTACTGTTAGGAAATTTTCTAATGTTGAACCAAAATCTTCTTTCTTGTAATTTGAACCCATTATTTCTAGTCCTGTATTCAGGGGAAGAGAGAACATCCTCTCTATACCTCTTCAGGTAGTGGAAAACTGTAATCATTGTGTCCCATTAGTCTTCCGTTTTCAAGGCTAAATATACCCAGCTCCTTCAACCTTTCCTCACAAGACTTGATTTCAAGACCTCTCACCATCTTTGTTGCACTCCTCTGAATGTGTTCCTTTTCACTGAACTAAATTCAGATTACTTTCTCCAAGTATGTGAGAAAAATGTCTTAACTTGTACTATCTTAATGTTGCATTTGGTGGTTTTGGCTTTTCAATTGCATAGTCATTAAGGTGGGTGTGATGGGAGTTTTGGATGTGCAGGTAGTGCTGTTTTGGTGGTTTTTATTTTAATCTTTGGTTTCTGAGCTTAGGGAAATCCAATTTCCTGGGTTTTGGAGGTTTGTTTAAGGAGGAAGAACCCGCCTAAACTATTTTTTTGTAAACCAGTAGGTTTTTTGTTAGATAATATCTTCAGTTTTTGATGAAGTAATGGAATTAAAGAGAGAGAGGACTTTCTCGCATCCCTGTTTGGCTGATGGCATAGCAACAAAGGGTCAGGATTCTGGTGAGGGGAATCCCCCCCTCCCTGTGTGTGTGTGTGTGTGTGTGTGTGTGTGTGCACGCACTTTGTAAAGTACAGAAAAAAGAATTGTTTTTAAATCAAATTGAAGTAGAAATGGACCTAACATGCAAACTACAGATTACAATTCCCTTTTACAATTATCCCTTGAATAAGTTTATCAACCAAGTATGGTTGACAAAGTAGATTACAATTCCCTTAATCCCTTGATTAAATTTATCAACCAAGTATGGTTGAAGCTTTTCAACTGCTTTACTCTGAAAGGAGGCTTCAACTATGTGAAAGCACCAGCTAAACACAAAAGGTCTCTTGTGTTCCTAGAACTTTTATGCCATCCATCTACATCAATCCCCTAAACCCAGCAACCAAAAACAAAATTAGAAACCACAAAAACCAGCCCTGTCTGCATCTCCCAAACTCCCATCACACCTGCCTTAACGACTATGCATTGTTTTTCCTTACCACCTCCTTATCCAAAACTTTTGTAAACTACTTCATAATATGCTGGATCAAGTCAAGCCTGTCAGTTTGCTGTAAAAAGCTCACCTATTGCCCCTTAAATCTGGCATTTACAGTACATAAGATTCTGATGAACAGAACAAGCAATTTATTATTAATTGTTATTATTTTAAAATGACTGAGTCACCTCCTGAGAACTGAGAAAGACTGATAAACCCCTAGGAACATATAAAGCATGGCTTTTGGTGTTTAAACCCCTGTGGCAATTTGCTATAAGACAAAGGCATAATTCTGTAGTGTCCTCAGGTCTTCTGGGAATGGAGGGAGAAGAGTGGCAGCACTCTTCCAAGTTTGACCCATAGAATTTGCCAAAAAGAGATTGCAGAGATCTTTTTAAAACAGAGTATCTGGAGACTGGCACCCTCTCAGTGCGGTTTATAACAGGGGTTCTTCTGGGCTACTTGACAAGGAGGAAGGGAAATTGATGGAATTGTTCCAAAGGACACCTACTTTGGGCTCCAAGCTGAGATTTTACTCACAGTCATTCTGCAGATCTGTCACAGGGCCTTCCCTCCTTTATGTCACAAAAATACTCTAGTTATTGTTAGTTAATGTTGATAGTTGCATTGCTCCTGGGCACCTGCATTAACACCTCACTGATTACAGTTGGGCGCGACTATCATTAAGGTTGTGTCTAGATGTTTTTGAACAATGAAAAAGGTTGTTCTCTAACTTTGCAGTCCTTAGAATTATGCAAAACTGAAACATATACATTTTGAAGATTAGAAAATGAGTTCAAATTTTAATCTAATTTTTTAATTCTGCCCCTTACTTTTCTCCTTCCCTAAATAACTTTTCTCCTTCCCTAAATAACTCCTTCCCTAAATAACATTTTTTCAAAGGAGTATTTGACAGTTCTTGGTAACCCATTTACAGGAGAGTCTATAAGGCAATGCAACCCAAATTTCATGTGCAACTAGGCCAGAACCGTTAAAATCAAAATCATTAATATTTCACTAGCCAGGCATAAAAAACAACTCACCAGGCTGGGACTTACAATTTTCTTTCTTTCTTTCTTTCAATGTATATGCCACCCTTCCCAGATAGGAGAGGAATCTATACAAATCCACTCACAAGCTCAAACAGGATTGTTGTCAGAACCACCACCAAGTGGATTTTTACAGTCCTGAACTACAGAAAGTTGTGAGATTAAGATTTCTAAGTTGCATACCTATAGCTCAAGCAGCCATTTTTAAGCTTTGGAAGCTTATTGTGTGCAATAAGCATGCATCATGATAGCTTTTAATTTATGCAATTGTTCACATGAACAACTTTCTATGGGACAACTTGCTCTACTTTATAAAGTAGCATTATGTCCTCTAGCAAGTAACAATAGGATATTTACCAGCACCTCTCTGATGTTGTTCTTATGTCCTTCAGAATCTCAACTTTAATTAAAATTAAGCCTCTAGCTGTCATAGTTGCAACACTAAAACATCTAACGGTTAGATGTTAACTTGAATGTAACCAATGAAGAGAGATCTACTTGAGTCTTCAGAGATTTTGGATCAGCACCACTGAAAGGTTTGAATTGCACCATTCATATTCATACACATGCACTCTTATGATTAATATGAGTTAAAGTCCTTACTCCCATGTCTCTTTGCATTTTCAAACACCAGCAGTACTAGAAATGGAAGGAGTTTTCGTCTTCATTCCCCATTTCTCTCAATGCAATTTGTATTTAAACAAGCGAAAAACCCCTCCCAGTGCTTAACTCCAGCTCACAGAAAACATTCTCACGGAAAATATCAGCTTATACAAGGTAAGGGGAAATAGATGAACTTATGGTATTAACTCATCTTTTCTGTGAGGCTCTTGTAGCCTGAATATTTTGTTGTTGTTGTTTTTTGTTGTTTAAAGAACAAAATGGAGTGTGGTGGGGTAGGGAACTGTAGGTCAGCTTAATGAAGAAGGGAGCTAGGATGAGGGCAGAGACTTTTCAGCCTTTCCTGGCACATTTCTAGTTTTGATATTTGAATACGGGAAGAGAGAAGAGACAAGTAACCTAAGCTCTGTCTTCCCTACCCCCTGTGTTTTGATTCTGAAGCAAAGTATCATATACAGCTATTGAAATGGATGGATGAATAACTCTGTGTAGTGGTGTGTTTATTTACAAACAGCATATGGTGTTTGCAGAGCAACTCTTCTTTTCTTGGACATGCTGGACATGCTGGGCTAAGGATCCCCCAAACACACACACATCCAGTCATTCATTGCCTCCTCCTCCCTCCCTCCCAGCACACACACAAACACAGCCCCCTTCCCCATGACACACACACACACACATTGTCCCTCCCTACCACCCTCCCAGAACACACTCACACTGCCCCTCCCTTGCACCCTTCCAACACACAATCACAGTCAGTCAGCCTCCACCCTCACACCGCAGTGCACTCACTCAGTATCGCTGATGGAATCATCGCTGCTGCTGCACTCTGCTGCCCCATACTGTTGATGCTGTTGTGGCTGCCATTTTTTGAAAAAGGCCAGGGCCACCACATGTTTGCACATGTTACCTGTCTGCCATGCTGGGATATGTAGTGCCACCATGGCAGACAGGGCCATGGCTGCTGTGTGTGTGCATACAGATGTGGGGGCCCCAGTCTTTTAACAATGTCAGTGGTGGGGGGCAATGATTCCATCAACAATACTGAGTGAGTGCAGTGGGGTGGAGGCAGGCTGTGAGTGTGTGCTGGGAGGGTGGGATGGAGGGACATTGTGTGTGTGTGTGTTGTGGGGAGGGCAGTGAGAGTGTGTGTGTTCTGGGAGGAAACTGCCAACAGGTTAGGAGGCAGGTGGGAGAGCAAGTGGCCAGACAGGCATGTGTGTGGACAGCAGGTGCACAGGACAGTGTTAGTTCCCCTTCCCCTCTCCTGACCAAGCAGTCTCCACTCCTGGCAGGCACGTGGGTGGTCAGGTGGGGGGGAGCGGCATAAGCTCCTTCCCCCCACTCCTCCTCCCAGGCTTCTGCCAAGGGAACCTGGTGGTTAGCTCCCTGACTCACCACCAGCAATCCTGCTGCCCCCCTTCTCCCTACAGCCAGCTCTGGAGGCAGTGGGCCAGTTGCGGCCAGCAGCTGTGTATACAGAGCTTTAGAGTTTTCGTCATTATGCCACTCTCTATAGGGGTAAGTGGCATTTTTACCAACAGATATTAAAAACCTCACCCACCAAAGTGGCTGGAAAATCACCAGACCTTAGAAAACCCATCTCTTTCATTTTTAATCTTTTCCTGGGAAACGTATATGCTCCCAGAAAGGGACAAACCACCACAAAAAAACCCTCGCCAACCTGGAAGTAAACAGCCTGAAATATCCAATGCAAGTGAATGGAGGCACTTGCATTGGAACTCGTGTCCTTTAAAATATGGTAAATTATGGAATATAAGAAAATCTGTAAATAATTCACCTGCTTTTTGGCATTTAATTTTTGCTGTAATGTATGTTAAATGTTTTTTGAATTGTAATTGTAATTAATTTTCATGTTTTTTGGAGTTTAAGTTAGGGATAAATGTATTTTGTGAAATGGTTTTGAAAAGGAAAGTTTTTTGTTTGGGAAAAGGTTCTGCTTTTAATGGTTTTTTTAAACCATGAAGTTTTTAGTTTTAGAAAATGTATATAAAGGACACAATGATATAAGAAAGACAAATGTGCAATCCATGGAGGTGAGGATCTAGAGAGAGCCTGATGGAAGAGATGGGGTTTTAGGAGAGATTGGAAGGCTAGGATGGAGGGAGCTCATGAGTCTGAAGCCCTAATGAGTATGGCACAAATTAACACACAGTGAAAGGAAAGACTAACTTCTGTTTAACCTGGAATGTTCTTCTGAGCTTCTGCAAATAGAAGATTTTCTATTTATATCCTAGAAGCTGCGGAAGTGCTGAGTCTGAAAGTGCAAAAACCCCAGGAGCTGCTTGTTCTCCTGATGGTGCCGACGAGACATCAATTAAACTATCTCTGTACAAACATAAATATATGGAGAGGGGTATGAATAGTTAATAGATGTTTGTGAGGGAAAAGGCCCAGATTCTTCACCACTCACATTCTCCACTACTTGCCGCAGGACCGAGCAGCCTTCAGGCATCTTGTTCCAGCTCCTTCAATCTCAGGAGGACTTTATTATGACCTTGGTGGAGTCTGGAACAACTTGAGGGCTACTCACCACCACTTTCTTAATCTGGTAAAACACCTCAGCTACATACTCTCCTCACCTTTCCCTACCCATAGTGTGCTCATTACTAGAAGGGCTATAAGGGAAGGTGGTTTATCAGTAGGGCTATGATTTTGTTATGGCAAACTTTAGTGAATAGGTGTGGAGAATAACATGAAATGTTATGGAAAGGTCACTGTGGCAGGGTTCTGGCAGCCCACCCTGGCCATTGGCCAACAACTGTTGAAGCTCTCTTGATTGCTGCTCCCTTCTGTCAGTTGCCATGTCAAACTCAGGACACTTCTTTATCAGGTGCACCCCAGTCCCTTTATTTACAGTGTTCTTTATAGTAGTTCTCCTGGTGCTGAGCACCTTATATGCAGTCTTAGTCCCACAGCACTGGGTGCTCACCCCCAAAGTACCTGGTCTATCACTCTCCATTCTGTCCAGTCCACTCAGAAGCCTCCTCTTTCCAGCCTCCATCCCCTTGTCCAAATAACCCTGTGGCTCCAAGCTGCTACTCACAGGGCGCCTCCGCTGGTGCTGCTGGCCTCCCACTTTGGGCTTCCCTGGCTTGCCACTCTCAGCTGGCTCTATCCCAGTGCTGCCTTACTTGGCGGGTCTGTGCCTCCTCCACTCCCAGCTTTGACCCAAAGCTCCAGTCCAGTGTTGTCTGTCTTTCTCCCATGCTTCTACCTCAACAACTTTGCTGCTGGATTGGGTGCAGTAGGTAGAGAGTGTAAGGTGATGGAGGTCCTGTCTAGTCCATCTTTATGGGGTGAGTCTCAGGAAGTGACACCGGCTGATACGGTGGATGTCTTGGGGTCTGTGAGGGCCACTTGTTGCGAACTTGATCCATGCCCGTCCTGGTTGGTGAAAGCCTCCAGGGAGATGTTGGGGACGGTGCTGGCGAGGATAGTGAACGCGTCCCTACAGCAGAGGAGGTTGTCGCCCAGTCTCAAGGAGGCTGTGGTGCACCCCCTGCTGAAGAAACCATCACTGGATGTGGACGCCCTCGTCAGTTACTGTTCTGTCTCTAACCTTCCCTTTTTAGGGAAGGTTATTGAGCGGGCGGTGGCACTCCAGCTCCAGGTGCATCTAGATAGCATCGGTTTCCTGGACCCGTTTCAATCTGGGTTCCGCCCCGGCTATGGCACCGAGACGGCGTTGGTGGCCTTGGTCGACGACCTCCGCCAGGAGATGGATGCAGGATGTTCAACATTTCTCATCCTGCTAGATCTCTCGGCCGCTTTTGATACCATGGACCATGGGCTGCTGTTGAGACGGCTGCGTGACCTGGGGGGTCTGGATGGGACTGTTCTGGAATGGTTCTGTTCATTCCTCTTGGGGAGAAGCCAGCGGGTGGTGCTGGGGGAGGAGACATCTTGCCCCCGCACCTTATCATGCGGTGTTCCGCAGGGTTCCATTCTGTCTCCATTGTTGTTTAATGTTTATATGCAGTCCCTGGGGGAGGTCTTGAGAGGGTACGGGGTGCACTGTCACCAATATGCTGATGATACTCAGCTGTACCTCTCTTTTTCAATGGACCCAGACCCTGCTATCTCGGTGCTATCTCAGTGTTTGGAGGCTGTGGCGGAATGAATGTGGCAGAGCAGACTGAAGCTTAACCCCGATAAGATGGAGATGATGGTGGTGGGGAGAGCGAGGGAGGTGTCGGCCCCCCTTATTGGGGGGGTTCGCCCTTCCATAGCTCAACAGACCCGGAGTCTGGGGGGGGTGCTGGATGCAGAGCTCCACCTGGAGCAGCAGGTGGAGGCAGTTGCAAAGGCTGCCTTACGCCAGTTCTATCTGGTGCGGAGGCTGCGTCCGTTCGTCTCCGGACCAGACCTGGCCTCCCTCATCCATGCCTTTGTCACCTCGAGGCTGGATTACGGCAACGCGCTCTACGTGGGGCTTCCCTTGTGCCTGGTTCAGAGGCTGCAGCTAGTGCAGAATGCGGCGGCCTGCCTCCTTTCGGGGACGGGTTGTCGGGAGCACATAACACCCGTGCTCCGAGCTCTGCACTGGTTGTTGATAGCGTACCAAGCCAGGTTCAAGGTGTTGGTATTGATTTACAAAGCCCTGCACAGTCTCGGCCCCTCATACCTCAGGGACCACCTCGCCCTCTGCAGCCCAGAGCGGCTCCTTCAGTCTGCCGGGGGTGCCTTCTTGGAGGTCCCCCGTGTTAAGCGAGGGGCCACAATGGAGAGGGCATTCTCGATGGCCGGGCCGTGACTTTGGAACTCCCTGACGGAGGAAGCTCGCCTGACCCCAAGTCTCTTGATATTTTGGAAAAGGTGCAAGGCCTGGTTGTTTGCCCAGGTCTTTGGGGGTGCGTGGGTTGGTGTAGTGGGTGTTTTTATCTCCCCTATCCTATTTATTGTTTTATGTATCCTGGGCCCTGTTTTATGTAATATTTGATAGTGTATTTTTTACTTGTTTTAAATTGTTTATATTATTGTTTTATATTGTTGGAAGCCGCCCCGAGCTGTGTTCAGGAGGGGCGGGGTACAAATACAATAAATAAATAAATAAATAAATAAATAACTATGGAGCACCTGGGAGAGCAGCTACTGCCTCTAACTTCTCTGCTGGCTTTCTTTGCATATTCCTCACACCTCAACACCACCACTTGAGCCACTTAAAGGGCCTGCACTTCCTTGGAGCAGGGAGAGACCTTGTCCACCCTGGTACATTCACTAAAAAGTACTTTTTTTGGCTACATCAATAGGGTGGGGAATTCCGGGCCTGTGGGCCAAATACAGCCAATGATATAGGTTCTTATTTGACCTCTTTCCCATGCCTATATATGGACTGAGGACCCAACCCCTGTGTTCACAAGTAGTAAAAGAGTGTGTTCAGGGAGAAGGGAGCAGAGACAAGGTCATGTGTTTCAGGATAGATGGACAGGATAAAAATGCAAATAAATACATGTTATGTGCACAATAGATGTTAAATAGTTTAAAAACTCTATTTTTAAAATTCAGTTGTCAAGGTAAAATATGCACAATTAAAATTTTGAAGGCTAATTTTGTTAACTACTGATAAGTTTAATTGTTACTTTAAGAGACAAAATTTTTGTACGTACAGTTAAATCCTCCACCCTTAGTTCTGAAACAGCATGTTGTATATAGCATGGTTTTCCCCCTGGACTCCACATCTGTCATCTTGTAAGAAGAGAACAATCTCTTGCAGTTCACACTGAGTGTTTGTACATGGATGTGGGGGTGCTCACCCCCGGAACAAGTCCAGAGGTGCACCCCCATATCTGCCCGCTTGCAGCCCCACCTGGTTCCGTTTTAAATGGACATGGCAGCTGCACAGTCCACCTGTACGGCGCACCCTACCCTGCACCATAGAGTTGTGGGTGAATAACCCACAATTCTATGGCATTGCCAGGGCAGTCCCACCTCCAACTGGTGCCCTGGGTTGGGCTGCCCACTCTAATGGCATTGCTCCTGGATGTTCCGGAGCACCACCTCTGCTCCACCTGCACATCTGACGGGTAACCTTTAAATTGATGACCCATGGGGCAGCTGTCCATGTAAAGACTCCCACAGTTTACAGGTACTACTAGACTTCTCAATGCAATTGCAGACAGGTCAATAAATTATGAAAATTCATTACATTAATGGCATTTATTAATTCACAGAGATTCATTATTAACCATGACCACTGTGACTTCCATGACAAAATTGCAGCCCTATTTAAAAGCAGCTACATGGCTTCTGGATCTCCTGAGATGTCTTTGTTCCTAAGAACTTGGTCACTGACAAGACACCACGCATCGGAACTGGATTGGGACCCTATGTGAAATGGTTGTGTGGGTCTCCTCCTAACATCTGGATAGACACATGCTGACTCACTCATTAGAAAAAGGGAAATGATGTAGTTAAATTTTGATGCTCATTTAAGCATAATATATCCTTCAGGGGTTGGGACTCCCTCCCTCCCTACAGGTCCATATGTTATACAAACTTGGTTTCTAGTTAATTCATGCACCCTATGTGGTGGGGGCCCTCTCCTGAATCGCTGTTCGACTTCCAGAGACCAAGGCTTCCTGCATTTAATGTTCTGTGGGGCTGTATTTTGCACCAACACTTCTCACACTCACGTTGTCATGTCAGGTTTATTCATGGATCCCATGTACTGAGAGCCCATGCACACATCCTCTCCCCCACCCGCCACACACCTGAGGTTCTGTGTGGTTGCTCAATCTGTGCTATTCTGGATCTGGCCCTGCCATAATGGATGAAACCATCTTTGTTGGGAGCATGGGTGAGGGAATGTGAGAAAACATTAGTGAACAGTTTGTGAGTAGACAAACTATTTTGGATACCGTTGTGCTTCAGATGTCATGGAAATTGAGAAAAAAATAAACCTTCTGCAGTGTGTTCATGAGAATCTGTAATTTCTTCTCGTTACATACGTGCATGAGAGCGAGCGACACATGCTAAATTATTGCTCTCACGTTAGCGGCACTGACCTTAATAATAAAGTTAAAAATATAGTTCTGTCTCAAGGTTTTCTTCAAGGAGCCTGCTAATTTCCTTAATATTTGTTGAAGGAGGAGGAAAAAAAAAAAGTAAATACAACCTTAGCTTAACTTTGAGCAGAGCCCAAATTCAAAGAGCAAAAGTGTCACTTTTCAAAGATCATTGATTGATTTCAAAATAGCCTTGCCCCCATTAAATCATTCATGAAAGGATCACATTTTTTTCCCCTTCTGAAAAGATATTGTAGAAAGAGAGAGAACAGGTGGCCACACCATCACCATCCATAGCAATAAAACTGACCTGGATACCGACGCTAAAAGAAGCAAGTGCTCAGCCATATTGCATTTTCCACACGTTCCCTAGGAAACGGGTGCTTCTAGAGCTGAATACAATGTGAGTGGGGAGATGATCAGGAGGAAACTGCTTGTTTGTGGGGAGAGAATAAACACATGTTCAGGGGCAAGAGACACATAGGGAAAGACAAAGCATGAGAAAAATTCATCCAAGCTACATGGATTGTCTTCAGCAAAATGTATTTAGAACCTTGGAAAACAAGTGTGTGTTAATTACATTTGCCTCTAGCTCGTTTTGTTTTGCTGCAGGGCTGGCCATTGATAACATGATCTGTGGCAGAATTCCAAAGACAAGGGTGCATGAATATTAATTTTGTAGTAAGTTTATGGGAACCTAGGGTTGAGACAAATCAAGCATTTCCAATTTGTGAATCAAATTGGAAGATTTGTTTCCATGAAGAAATCTTCAGATTTGATTAAACAAAATCAAAATGCAGAAGAAAGCTTTCATCCAGACTCCCCCTGTCTGATCCTTCCTTATCCTAGACATGTGTTATGGCCTCCCCCCCTCCCCAACTCTCTCACACACACTCTGGGAACAGCCCACAGTCCATTAAAGCAATGGTTCAGTTGCCATTGACATGGGTGGTTGAGGATATCTCCTTCCACACCTCTCCAATCTGAGCACAGTTGACGCTAGCTCGCTGTATTTCTTTCTTAGTGTTTTTTTATAGATGTGATGGTGGCATGGTTTAACACACTTTAGCTGTACCTCTCTTTTTCAACAGACCCAGACCCTGCCGTCTCGGTGCTATCCCAGTGTTTGGAGGCTGTGGCGGAATGGATGTGGCAGAGCAGACTGAAGCTCAAACCCGATAAGACGGAGGTGATGGTGGTGGGGACAGCGAGGGAGGTGTTGGCCCCCCTGATTGGGGGGGCTCACCCTCCTGTAGCTCAACAGGTCCAGAGTCTGGGGGTGGTGCTGGACGTGAACCTCTGCCTAGAGCGGCAGGTGGAGGCAGTCGCAAAGGCTGCCTTTCGCCAGTTGCATCTGGTGCGGAGGCTGTGTCCGTTCGTCTCTGGCCTGGACCTGGCCTTCCTCATTCATGCCTTCGTCACCTCGAGGCTGGACTACTGCAACGCGCTCTACGTGGGGTTTCCCCTGTGCCTGGTTCGGAGGCTGCAGCTAGTGCAGAATGCGGCGGCCTGTCTCCTTTCAGGGACGGGTCGTCGGGAGCACATAACACCTGTGCTCCGGGCTCTGCACTGGCTGCCGATAGCGTGCCGAGCCAGGTTCAAGGTGTTGGTATTGATTTATAAAGCCCTTCACGGTCTTGGCCCCTCATACCTCAGGGACCGCCTCGCCCTCCGCGCCCCGGAGCGGACCCTTCGGACTGCCGTGGGTACCTTCTTGGAGGTCCCCCATGTTAAGCGGGGGGCCATAATGGAGAGGGCATTCTCAGTGGCTGGGCCACGTCTCTGGAACTCCCTACCAGAGGAAGCTCGCCTGGCCCCAAGCCTTTTGGTATTTCAATGACAGTGTAAAACCTGGCTGTTCGCCCAGTCCTTTGGGGAGGGGGGAGGGTCTAGTGGATTTTTATCTCCCCTGCCCCATTGATTGATTTTCGTATCCCGGGCCCTGTTCTTAATATTTTTAATATTTGAGATTGTATTTTTATATGTTTTAAATTGTTTTATATTGATTTTATTGTTGGAAGTCACCCCGAGCTGTGTTCAGGAGGGGCGGGGTATAAATAAATAAATAAATAAATAAATAAAATTTAGCATGGTTTAAACCAGGTGCCACCGTCACATCAAAATGTGTTTTGCTTCCAAGCTGCTTGAACGTGTTGTCTACTCCCGCTGCCTTGACTTCTTATCCTCCAACTCCTCCCTTGACCCCCTCCAATCTGGCTTCCGCCCCCTTCATTCTACTGAAACTGCTCTCGCTAAGATCACCAATGATCTTCTGGTGGCTAAATCTAA
>QEPC01007501.1:1614867-1628918 GCA_003113815.1 Sphenodon punctatus | reverse complement strand
TCCCTCCCACCCCTTCTTTTGTGCTACCAGATTCTTAGAGGAAATCAAGCATCTATAATCTCGCCTCAGAGATTGTAAGGCCAACCTCACTGGCCAGGAAGAGTCCCTCTTTACACCTCTTGTTAAGCGTCTCAACTTTGCTCTCTTATCCCAACACTCTTGGTCGAACCAGGAGAACGTCTTAGGCCTGGAAGGAATGATGGTTTTATTCCCCACAACCAGGGGGGACAAGAGGGCCATAAGGTCCTCAAAAGCTGCTAAATGTTCCCCCCCATCCTTAATCCTTTCCACACACTCCATCACCTCGTCCCTTCTAGTAAACTCCTCAAACCGTGCTCTGAGGTCCTCTGACCACTTAACGCGAACCGGCACTATGGCCTTCCCTTCCTGCCCCGACCCCTGTCCTTGCGTCGCCTGGGGATCGAGAATAAACAATGCTATAGGCAGGTGATTTGTTTCAAATCTAGGGATCACAGAGAAATCAAGAATATTCTGAAAAAACAATTCAGACACCAGGAAATAATCTATAATACTAGATCCTTGAGGTGAGTGAAAAGTAAAATCTCCTTCTGGGTCCCCTCTAAAGCATCCATTTGCCACCAATAAGCTCCAATCCTTCAGGAACTTTTCCAGGTGACCTGCGCCCTGACTCACCACAGCATCCTTAGAGGAACGGCAATACTCCAGATATTTATCATCATCAAGTCTAATAGGGACCTGCTCGGGAGGTACAGCCCCCAATCTAATGTTGAAATCCCCCCCTATTATTAACCAGGCCCCAGGGTAGGAGTCACAGGCCCTGGACAATATCCTACTAATTTGAACCCAGGCATCTATCATAAAGAACAGGGAGGTGGAGGGCGGCAAATAGGCATTCCCCAACAGCACCTCTAACCCAGAGGGAAATAGACAATAGTGCATAGCAAAATAGGCTCCAATGGAATCACATAGACCCAAACTGGTCAAGTACCAGGTACATAGCTCGCAATTTGACACAGCTGCTCAGGGCTAATGTACCTGAAAAAGAAATTAGGAATGTAGATTGGCGATCAGGCCCCAGTAATTCGGCAAAGTTGGAAATTGAATTCTCTGAGGCCAGATTGGTGAAGAGCATATTTCGGGCCCAGAAGTACTTGCTTGAACGGGGGGGTTTCCATAGACCGAGTGCCCTATAAAGGGAAGGAAGGGGAAGGATTGAGCAGATCTCTCACTGAAGCAGGGAGATCCGATTATTCCCCATCCCTGAGCCCCCCCAGAAGGGCCAGGGAGCTGGTTTCTCCCCAAGAAACTGGGGGGAATACTGGGGCACCCAACAGGAAAAGAAACCAGGACATGGGGGTCCAGGGGGGTGGGGTGATATGAATGGTAAGCAGGATCATTTACGAGGAGAGAGTGCTCAGTTCGACTTTCTGTTGAGACCTGCGCCTAGACAAAACAGTGATGAGGAGTTCATTGTAGAATATGAATCTCTCTCAATAATGGAGAAGGAGCTAGTTCTCCAGCGATTTTACGCTCTTTCAAACAAATTGACCAACAATTTACATCCCCAAACAGAGTCCCTGGACAGAGCTAGGCAGTTAGAGTCTGTACCGGCACCAAGTACCATCTCCCAATGCCTGGACGAGGAACAACAGCACATGGATTGCGTGGATGTTACTCCCCCTTCGGAACAGTTGGCGCCACAGGTTGCACCTGTGGACTCCCAACAACAATGACTCAGCTACCCTCCGTACGAACTACCCGATGGACATTTATGTAATATCTTGTCATGGAATGTAAATGGCTGGTATTCTAGTCAGGTGTATGTAGAAGCACAGGAATTAATACACTGCGATATAATTTGTCTCCAGGAGACGTGGTTTAGAAATTTGAAAGGTCCTAGTATACCGAACTTTAGCACCTGGATGGTACCTGCCATATGCTCAGGGAAAAGGGGCAGACCAGTAGGAGGCTTAGCAATTTTGGTGAATACCTCCTACGGCTTTGGGGCAACCCTGTTGGCGAGTAATGATAATTTGATAGTGGTTAAACTTAGTAAAGGCCCCCACCTTGCCCTTATTCTAGTAAATGTATATTTGTCACCATTGATGGACTTATATGCAAGATACAATTTTTTGTGCTCTTTGGGGAATGCCATACATCTTTGGGAGGTGGACCACCCTGGTGTGACAGTAATACTTTTGGGAGATTTTAATGCCCGGACAGGGAATCAGGACTCTACAAGGGCTGCTGCAATGGGGCTTGATATTGGAGAAGAACCCTATTTCTGGCCCCCTAGATTCTCTAGGGATCCAGTGCTCAATGCAAATGGATTAAAATTCCTCTTTTTTCTATTTAAATATAACTATAGAATCCTAAACGGGAGTTTTAAATCAGATACCAATGGGGAATTTACCTATGTTTCAGCGCAGGGGCCAAGTACCCCAGACTACATAGTAGCCCCAATTGGATTCTTCCCTAGAGTGCTGGACTGTAAGGTGGCCCTTTTCAGTTCAAGCGACCACTTCCCTCTGGTGACCATTTTGGATCTAGGGACCCTGGGTGCCCAGCCCTATCAGACAGAAATGCCATTGAAGGACTCGGACCTTCGCGAGGTGAGGTCCATCAAGTGGGGAAACTCGACTGAAGCCCAAGTCAATAGCCTTTTCTCCTCCAATTTCTTGGAGCAGAGAAAGGCTACTTTTTGCCAGGCATCCCCGTCGGCATGTATTCAACAATTTCTTGAGCTGTTGGAATATATAAGAGAGAGTCTCATTTTGCCAAATAGAACCTTAGGCAGGAAACAAGAGTATGCCTGGTTCGATGGCGAATGTAGACATTTGAGGAAGCAATATAGGAACTTGGCTAGATCTGTTATAGGGCAGGGATCTAGTACCCAAAGATTAAAGTATGTTGCTGCCCGATCTAACTATAGGACAGTTTTGCGAAGGAAGCAACAGGAGTACTGCTTAATATTATGGGATAAGCTTGAGAATGCCGTTGAATTAAGAGACAGTGTGACTTTTTGGGTCATAGCCGATGGGACCTCTGAGGGGAGACCCACCTCTCTGGGTCCCCCAGTGGGCAGCGTTGCCTGGAGGGCCCACTTTTTTGATATTTTCAACAAATACCCAGAGTTAGGTGGCCCTTCTCTGCCTAGAGAACTTGGTATCCAGGGCCTGGTGGTATCTGAACTGGAGGTAGGGGAACTACTGGCCTCCCTCCCATTTGAAAAAGGCAGCAGGGGAGGATGGTATTCCTACAGACCTGCTGCGTACTTACAAAGACTGGTGGACTCCAGTCCTTGTTCGACTATTCAATAACATCATTGAATTGGGAAACATACCGATGGGATGGAATACAAGTATAGTAGTCCCCATCCACAAGCAAGGAAATATACAGGACCCCGCGAATTACAGGCCAATTAGTTTGATAGATGTAGTGGCAAAGGTGTTTGCGAGGTTTCTATTGAATAGGTTGGAGCAATGGGTAGAGGAGAACCACCTTCTAGCTGAGGAGCAGGTTGGTTTTAGGCCTACAAGATCAGTTTTGGACCATTTCTTCGTTCTCAACCACATGGTGGTAAAATATGCCCATCTGAGGAAGGGAGCATTGTATGCCCTTTTTGTCAACCTGAAAGCTGCATTTGACAGCATAGATAGGGCAATTTTATGGCAGGAGCTATTAGACCATAACATCAACCCCCGGTTACTCCATCTGATCTGGCTTCTATACACCGATACTACCCTCAGGATCCGGGTTAACACCCAGGGGGTTACAACAGGACCTATCCCAGCAACCAACGGTGTCAAGCAGGGGTGTGTCCTGGCTCCCCTGTTATTTGCCCTATTTATCAATGACATAGTGGGTAAGCTTGCTGGACAGGAAGGTCATTTGCCATTAGTTAGTGGTCAGCCAGTTTCCATCCTTTTATATGCGGATGACATGACCATCCTCTCAGCAACAAGGGTGGATATGAGGCGCCAAATTGTAAAACTCAGCAAGTATTGCAAGGATAATCACCTGTTTATAAATAGGGATAAGACCAAGGTCTTGGTTTTTTTCTAAAAGGGCTAAGCAACACTCTTGGAAATTGTGCACTCATAGTATAGAGCAGGTGCCCTCATATAGCTACCTGGAGATTTGGTTTAGGAATAATGGAGGCTGGAAAAACCATTTGGAAGCGGTTAAACTGAAGGGAGCCCAGATGATAACTGGCTTACTCAAATTCTGGAGCACCAAGGGAGGTAAGAAACTGAAACCCTTGTTCAAATTATTAGAAGGAAAATTGATTCCCCAGCTCCTGTTTGGTGCTGAAGTCTGGGGGTTGGGCAGTTATAACAACTTGGAGTCACTCCAGAACAAGATCTTGAGGATAGGGCTAAGTGTGCCTCATGGCACTCCAATAGTTTTGATGCGGGCAGAATGTGGGATTGCTCCACTTGAGGACAAGATAAGGCTGGCCCATTTGGGATACTGGCTGAAGATTAGAGATACAGCAAATGTTCACCTTCCCACTTTATGTCTGCAAGAACAAGAAAATCCCTTGGCCAATTATAGATGGTATGGCTCAATAGCACAGAATCTAGCACTTCTTGGTTTTTCAAGCTCTAACCTCTTAAGCAAGTCTCTAGTTCAGGCGAAATCCCTACTGTGAAGCAGGATCAGGGATGTTAGATTGCAAAGTGATGGCATGGGAATTCGTGACCAGCAGGTTGCCCCTTCGTATCCACAAATTAAACAAAGAGCTGGTTGCGAGGAATACCTCCTGGATATAAAGAACTTTAAAATTAGATGGGCCATGACTCTTGTGAAGTTAAATACGATGCCCAATTTGGTAGTTGAGGGCAGATTCAAGGGCACTCCTTTCGAGCTGAGATTTTGTTATTGCAGCCAAACGGTAATAGAAGATCTGCCACACTGCTTATTGCACTGCCCCCAGACTACCGAGATTAGAAATAAATTCTTTAATCCCTGGTTTGAAGGAAGGGACCACTGGGACCAGCAGAGAAGGTTGTGTTTTATCCTTGCCAATCAGAAGAAGGTAGTAGCGCAGCGAGCCGCCGTGGGGGTATTTCTAATGGCATTAGTTAGGCAGCAACAGTTGGAGAGCCCTGATTTACCTAAGGAAGAACAGATATCACTTTCAGAATGGGGACCCCTACGCAACTCCCAAAATGTATCCGATCCCCAAACTTCTGTCCACGGTTTAAATACATATTCTGGCTTATCTACCCAAGCATCCCCCTATTAATGTAGCACCAGTGAGACGGTACACTGCAGGGGCCAAGTGTGCCACCACAAGCCCCGGGAAGGGCAAGGCACTTTGTTACCACCCTAAAGGAAGTATGCATTTGCATACAGGGACCTTAGATGTGGGACCGATCTCTAGTTTTTCTTTTTGGTTGGTCCCAAAACGAGTCTATGGTAAAGTCAACCCCATGGGTCATAGAAGATGATCGGGACGGTAAACAATTACCTTCTAGTGAAATATGTTCATTTATTTTATTTATGTTTTAAGGAGTATTTTACCTTGATTCTGTTATAATATTGTACACTTATTTTGTAATGGCCAAAGGCTAAACAAATAAACTTTTGAATTGATAGATTGTGTCTTGACACAGTTGAACGATGGCTCTCTTCGAGCAGAAAGATGGGCCCCAGAATCCTGATGGTGGGTCCTGGGGATAGAGTGGCAGCTTCTAGATATGGACAGCCCTCCCTGCCTGTAACGTGGGCCCCAGAACCCTGACAATGGGTCCTGGGGATAGAGTGGAAGCTTCTTGACGCAGTTGAATGATGGCTCTCTTCAAGCGCAATGACGGTCCCAGAACTCTGATGGTGGGTCCTAGGGACAGAGTGGCAACTTCTAGATATTGGACAACCCTCCATGACAGTAACATAGGCCCCAGAACCCTGATGGTGGGTCTTGGGGTTGGAGTGGCTGCTTCTTGACGCAGTTGAATGATTTCTCTCTTTGAGCAGAATGACAGGCCCCAGAACCCTGACGGTGGGTCCTGGGCCTGGAGTGGCTATTTCTTGACACAGTTGAATGATGACTCTCTTTGAACAGAATGACGGGTCCCAGAACCCTGACAGTGGGTCCTGGGGATACAGTGGAAACTTCTGGATGATGTGGAACGACAGCCCTCCCTGCTTGGAATGTAGGCCCCAGTACCCTGACGATGGGTCTCAGGACTGGAGTGGCTGTTTCTTGATGCTGTTGAACAATGGCTCTCTGTGAGCGGAATGATAGGTCCAGAACCCTGATGGTGGGACATGGGAGTAGAGTGGCAGCTTCTGGATGCAGTGGCACAGCAGAGGCAGCATTGACAGCAGCAGCAGACATTGGATTGCCCAGAGGCAGCATTGGCAGCAGGAGCAGACATTGGATTGCCCGAGCACAGAACCCATGGCACGGACAACAGAGGCAGCATTGGCAGCAGTAGCAGCAGCAGCAGCAGCAGACATTGGATTTCCCAGAGGCAACATTGGTAGCAGGATAAGACATTTGATTGCCCAGGCACAGAACCCGTGGCACAGCAGAGACGGTATTGGCAGGATTTTCCTGTGCTCCTCACCCATGGAGCCAGGATGGTAGGATTTGCCAGGGAAGAGCTCCCATACAGCAGCAGACAGCAGCATCAGGATTGCGTGTGTATGTTTGGATTTGCCAGAGCAGAGCGCCCATGGACCAGCAGACAGCAGCAGCGGGATTACCAGGCCAGTGGGACACATCACCCAGGGTTGACAGGGTGGGCAGACAGGCAGTATGGCATGAGAGGCAGGCTGGGGGGCTGGGGCAGGCTTTGAGCTTGGCAACCTGGGTGGGCAGACAGGCAGCATGGCATGAGAGGCAGGCTGGGGGGTTGGGGCAGGCTTTGAGCTTGGCAACCTGGGTGGGCAGACAGGTATCTTGGCATGAGAGGCAGGCAGGTGGGCTGGGGCAGGCTTTGAGCTTGGCAACCTGGGCAGGCAGACAGGGAGCGTGGCATGACAGAGGCAGTAGGGAAGGCAGGCTGGGACCTTGGCAGGGCACTCAGATAGGCTGGCAAAGACTGTGCATCACATGCATGAGAGAGCCAGTCAGATAGGTGGGCCGAGATAGTCTAGCCAGAGGCCAGCTGGCAGACTTACAGTCTCCCAATGCTACCCTGCATCATGAGGTCAGTTAGATAAGGTGGCCGAGGCCATCTAGTATGAGAGAGAGAGAGAGAGAGAGAGAGAGGGGCAGGGCGAGCACCAGGCATTGGGAGGGAGGGACAGCACCCCAGCACAGCAGCAGTAGCCCAGATAGGGGAGGCGCCCCGTCCCAAGACTGCCCCTGGCATGGGATGGTGTGTGCTACTGCACCATCACTCCTTGTCCAGGGGTAGCTCAGGGAATCCCAGCAGCGGAAGGTTCACCTTGATGAACAGCAACTTCTCCACCAACTTGGCCCCCAGTCTCAGGTAGTGCAGAGAGCAAATGTTCCCCACCATGGAGAATACCCGCTCGCTGGGGACATTGGTTGGTGGGCAGGACAATATACCCTTGGCCGCTTTGGACAGGGCCATCCACATGTTGGTCTTGCTGGCCCAGTAGGCCAAGGGATCGTTGCTGGACTCAGTGCATGGCTCCTCCTCCAGGTAGGTCTCCATGGCTGTTGAGGCACCGTTGTACTCCCTCTGGTAGCTCTGCCTGGGCACCACCTCCACCACTGCCCTCAGCCATGCTGCTTGCCCTAATGTACAGGATCCCATGCTCCCCAGAGTCAGATGTTTGTAATATGTTGAAACAATATGGGGTGAAATGGTTAGATGCATGTGGGAATGCCACTAAGGAACAAATTATTAACTCTGTATTGCTTGAACAGTTCTATACTTTGCACAGCCGGAATTTAAAAGCACGCCTGCTGAATAAGGAGATCACAAATCTCAAAGACGCAGGTACAAGTACTGATGCATTCACCGAAAATGCTATCTTAGCTTATGGGGAAAGAAAGCCAAATAATGGGGAAAAGAAGCCAAATAATGGGGAAAAATCCAAACAAGGGTTTTACCATAAGCAGAATGGATACAAAAATCCACAAACTGAACAAGGAAACTTGACCCAGAACAAACCAAATGAGAATGGGGGTAGGGGGAGACAGGGATCATCCAAACTCCAAAGAACACACACCTCCCAATCTCATCCTAATGATTCAAGATAGTGTTATAACTGTAAGCAAACAGGGCATGTGGTACGAGACTGCCCCCAAAGAAGGGAGTTCCATAGCCCTAAAAGAGAGTCTGATGAGATTATTGGGACTGCTAGTGTGAATTTTGTGTCTGTACTTCAACCCCCCCAGAGGTGTTGATGAGCTCTATCTCATCCCTAACTCACCCACAGAAGGTCAATTGCTACGAAAACCTGCTAAGGTTAACGGGGTAAACTGTGTGGGGAGATTAGACAATGGGGCACACATGGTTATGATACGGGAGGACTTGATCCCCCCTCCAAAAAAAACACCCATAGAAAGGTTGTGGTATCCCTGGGAATGGGAATCAGGATATTTTGCCCACAGTCACTGTAGATTTCGAATGGGAAGGCTCAAAAGGACCAACCCAGGTGGCAGTACTCCCCAGAAAGGCAAAAATGAAATGTTGGTGGGAAATGCTATAAACACACGGATGCTAGGATGGAGGGTGGAAAGGGTCCAATTCCTGGAACATGGGGAGACAGACAGCAACCCTAGTGGAGGGGAAGGGTTACAGGAAGGCTTTACAGATCCTGCACCCCAACCTGTGAACTCCACTCAGGGGAGAACCCCAAAGAGGAGTCCCCAAACCAGCCAGAAGGCAGGGGAGGACAAGACTCGGGGAGAGAACTGCATGTCTCACATGGGGAACTGAAGGGAGTGAAGCCAATGGGTCAACCTGATTCTGAAGCCCAGGACTTGGCACCCCACCTTACACAGGAGGGACCAAATCCTGCAGAATCAACCGAATAACCACCCCAGGAGGAGAGTTAGAGGCTACAGATGCCCCTACTCAAACCATGGGGTTCCAGAATGACCTGAAGGTTTGTTGTCCTACCTTAAGAGAAGGTGGGAAGCGGCTAACTGAACCAAAAGGGTTACAGGCAAGCCAGGAGGTGGAGGATTCTACCTTAAGAGAAGGCTGGAAGGTGCAGGAAACCTTTCCCGGGATGGAGGGGGAAACAATAGATACCTCTTCCCCAGGGATAGAAATGCACCACCCTGTAGTCCTAAAGGGGCAGGAGCATCAGTCTAAGAGTGAACTGTGCGCCTCGACCTTACCTAAGAAGGAGCAGGGAAACGCTGAAGAAGTAGAGACTGGAGGGAAGGAAACGGTTAACAGTGTTCAGGGTCAAGCCACTGCACTTGGTAAACTGAATCCTCCGGAATTTTGTGTGGGGAGGTCTGAAGGGATACTTGGGGGTTCTCACACCTATGTCACAAAGTCAAACTCCCAAGAAGGAGAAAAACATGGTTATACTGACCCAGGGGATCCTGGAGGTACAAACAGAAGTTGGGGGCAGGGCACAAGAAAGGCTGCTCACAATAGCCCCTCCACAGAAACAGTTTTTGGCTGGGTGATTGATTTGAACGCAAAGACATCCACACACAGCATCACAGCCATGGGGAAAATGCAAATGCCACAGAACAACAGTCTACTCACTGGGAATTACAACATTGCTCCTGGTGACAAGTGTTTTCACATGCAGAGTTACACAGACAACAGAAGGGGGGTGCTCAGTAGTGTAAAAGGTATCACACTTACTCCACACTCCCTCCTCTGTCTCCTAATAATACTTCTGATCTACAGTCTGGATAGCCCAGGTAAATCAGACAAACAAGCTATGCCAAGGGGAACAGACATACAGTCAATGAGAAACAGGCTGCCAGATAATCTGGAAGCATGGCCAAAGTTTGAAACTGGGGAACAAAGGTTGTTAACATGGTGTTCCCACCCATTTGTCACAGTCTTAGTCAGACACCTCAGGGTATACCCCTACAAGAGAGTGAACCCAGAAATACTGAATCCTGATGATCACTCCACTATGACATGGTGGAAAACACGTGAACATGATAGCCCCACACGGCTGACAGATGGTTTGGAAAACCAAAGGTCTAACTTTAATAGGATTCAAACACATGGAAATGAGGTAGAGGGGTTGCATATCACTACACACACCGGCAGGACACACCAGTCTCAGCATGTTATGGGACTCTGCCATGCCCGCTTCACAAGTAATCTTACAGGGGGGCTGTCACGGAGGAACATAGGGTCACACACGTGTAATACGGTTCTACATGTAGACTACAAGCCTGGTAAATATGTAAAGCAAAAGGTCCCACATGTATGTAATGTTATAATTGACAACTGTAAAACTCAAATTAGCCCTGTGACACGTGACCAAGCTACAGGAAATGCAAAGAGATACAAAGAATGTGTATTTGGCAACACTTGCCAGACAGAATCCTGTGAAGATGTAAATGGACCTTCATGTTTGCCTGGGTTGCCTACGTGACACACTTCAGGTTTCCCCAAAGGCAGGAATCGAGAGACAAAGAACGAGGAAGGGTACTTAAGCAAGGGCCATTAAACGAGCTTTGCTGTCGCTTGCCCAGAGCCACCTTGAGCATTCTCATCTGCATCCAAAAAGCTGCCAGCCAGCAAAGCTGAAAAGACATGAGCTGAGAGACAGGATTTTGTTCTCTAGCAACTCTAAGTCTTGAGACCTAGTCACTTACACCAAAGGACTGAGAGAAACTTATGGACCTTTGTGGGGTAAGATGCTTTTTTAGGAACTCAACCAGTATAGATCAGGAACGCGTTATATTTACCTTTGATTTCTAGTAACCACTCTGTATCAGCTATCTTGCTTATGTAATCAATAAACTTACTTCTTATCTTTATGAAGAAGTGTCTGTGTCTAACGTTGGAACACAAGTGAGCAACAAGAGCCCTCAAGCTCTTGCGAAGTCAGAGAGTAAAGAGTCTGCAAACCAGAAGGATCGGGCCCTTGAGTGACAAAGGAGTTGTCCCTGCGGCAGACTTGAATTAGCCAGAGAGAGAAACTAATTCAAGCGGGTTGTGTGCGAGGGAAACTGAGTCACTCAAACCCGGTAAAGTGGGGGTGCGGACCCGCCAACCCGTGACAGATGGCAATGGATTGAGAACACAAACTGCTGGGAGATGGAGCCTTCTGAAAACACCTGGTGACAGGATCAATAGCTAGCTCAGAAGGTGTTGGAAGGGGGGAGGGCAATGACTTTTGTTACTTGCTGCGCCTGCCTTACCACAAGCCCCATTGGCTCTGTGCAGCCTAACCTCATGTCCCCCATGTCCATTCGCAGACTGCAAAGCCAGTGGTCTGATGAGAAAAGGGCTGTTGATTGGGCAGGCTGGCTGCTACTCCAAGCCTCTCCACCCCTGGTGCCTAGAAGTCTGCTCCTCAGCTGCCTCCCTCTCCCTGGGCCTTCCAGTCATGTTTTTCCCACCCAAACTCATCCAAATTCACCCAAACACAGCTGAACTGTTCAGTCGTTCAGAGCTCGGATCGAGTTTGAGTTTGGTCAGTTTGGGTTTGATTTGGATGTTCAGTTCGGTTGTCCGAATGGACCAATTTTGCTCTGAACTCCGAACTTCCAAACCACGTTCGTACATCCCTAGTCCTACCTTTATTCCTTTTGGATCATCCTTTGATGGTCTGTTATCCTCAACATTACCTGCACGTGGTAGCACATATGGAGCCAATTAAGATGGCAGAGGAAGACTGAAGATTTTGCATGACATATCCTTAAGGCCCATTGTTTGAAGGAGGCTTAGAGTATTTAAAGACTTTGAGACTACTTCCAAGTTTATGAGAGAAAAAAAGAGTATCTCTTCCCATTTAAAGCCTACTGAAGTGTCCAGATTTAAGAAAATACTGACAAAACCAGGAAACAAAATGTATCCCTTTAATGTCTTTGACTGTAATCCATTATCCAAAGCCTTCATGTGCACTACATCATTGGAGCAATGTTCTTTGATGACTACTGAGTTCTTTTTATAAATTATTCATACATCTTTTTATATCAACTACTGTGGCACCAACTGGGGACAAACAAATATTACAGACACGGCACCAATAAAAATGCATAATCAGTCTTTAAAAATTCTTTATACTCTGCCAGGTTTTGCACATTGTGGTGGAATACAAATGTCTGCTAGATCCCTTTAGTTTGAAAGGTTCCTCGTTACAAACGCTATTGTTGTTTTTAATACTATTTTCCAAATTACAGCCCATTTCCAGCTTTCATAAATGTGATGGATTCTTTTGAACACTATCAGGGCTGAGGTTTTTTTTGCTTTTTTTACCTCTCTCTGTATTCAAATATTAGACTTGTAAATCTTAGAGCAGGTTTAACGCTTTAATTTGTCACTGATTAAAAATAAAAAACAGTTTGATGCTCTGTTTGGTGGATGTTTCGGAAATATACCATAAAGTAGATGCATCTTTTTAACATTAAGGGCTTGGATTAAAGACAGACGTCAAGAAGGATGTTGCTGCCTGGGGGCAATGGTAGCATTTCCTCTTCGGGTTGGTGTTCTTTGAGTGGAAGGATAGCAAAAGTGAATTTCTTTACAGACTGGAAACAATGTTCCAGAAAATATTTCAGGCTTATAGGATCCATAATGTTGTTCTGTAACTGAGAAAGACCAGAATCAAGATCCCCAATCCAAGGGGATCTTCTAATCTCCTCCAGCCTGGGAAGACATTTCACTCTTTATCCAGCACTATAACAACTGAATTCTGATGTTCCAGCAGGAACAGATTACTGCTATCCTCATCCACCAGAAGGTTGAAGGCTCAGACCCTCCCATTGATATCTGCGTGCTGGCCAAATCATGCCATATATTGGCTTGCCTGGAGTATAAAATCCACACAATGTTTCATATGTTTCACTGAAGCTGACGCAATGGCTGACTTTGGGTGGTTTTAGATGGATATGGGGGCAGCCTACCCCAGAGATGCTCAAGGGATGCACCCCCACATCCACCCTCTCCCAACCCCTCCTGGGTCTGCTTTAGATGGACCCAGTGTGTTCCCCTTGCTGCAGTCTCTGGGCATGGTCTTCCTGTGTGGTGTCCCCCCACCATAGAGTTTCTGGTGGATCACTTGATGTTCTCGACTGGTGCCCGCAACCCTTTGGTGTTGCTGGGGCAACAGCCGGCTGGAAGAGGAGCTGCCAGATAAGCCCCCTCTCCCACTAATAGCTTGTGACTAGCCACTGGCTACCTATGAGCTTTTGTGTCTAAATATTGCCCCTAAACTAACTATATGACCAGGATTCCCTATGTTGGCAATTCTGATCATGTAATTAGTGTGAGGTGTAAAACCCATCCCAGCCCCTTTCTGATCTTTATAGCCTGGGTCAACAAAGTACTTGGTTCCCATCACACAGGACATGTGTGTAGACTGTGTGGGTTAAAACAAATGAGACATTTGCTCGTCTTAGTCCACAATTCCACTTGAGCCTGGGAGTCACCTGCTTGTCTGGTAGGTTGCCACCAGAGGTTCTCCAACCATGGCCTTGGAGGCTGGGGGTGGCTGCTATCAGATGTGTGAGCCAGTGGTGGACAGTGATGCAGCCCGGGTGAAATCCCAGCCGCCTGGACTAAAATGGGCTAATGGTCTTCCTCTTGAGTATTCAGCCCCTACCCAGCCCCATTGTGAGGTGAGGTTGGAGGATTGGTCCCAGAGGAGTGCCTTGACCTCAGCTGCCAAACAGCGGATGTGGGCCCTGGCAGAACATCCCTTATCAGGTGCTGGGTGTGTGCACCTGGCCGGGGTGAGAGTGTGCCTCTGGGCCCCTCAATCAGCTGTTTTGTAGCAGCTCTTCCTGGGTGCCTGATAGTGCTGCATGGCAGAGGTCTGACTGTTCTGTCCCATAAAGTCAGATCCACAGTCATCCTGTGCTGTGGAGGGACCTGCGATAGCAGCCCCCCACCCTGCACCCACCCCTAGGCTGTTCCCCCCCACCCCGCACCCACCCCCACCCTGCACACCCCTAGGCTGCTCCCCACCCCCACCCTGCATCC
>QEPC01007501.1:1579879-1601295 GCA_003113815.1 Sphenodon punctatus | reverse complement strand
GCCCAGACTCTTTCTATCTTTTTAAGTGGTCAGACCCTGCAATAAGAACCGCATTCACCAGAATGCGTATGCATACCTTTCCTTCTGCCCCTGTAGAGGGAAGGTATAAGGGTATACCTCATGAGTTCCAGAAGTGCCAGATGTGTAAAAGCGGCAAGGAAGATACGGTAGCTCATATCTTGCTCGATTGCTCCGCATTGTTGGGGCTAAGAGCTGGTGGAGTGTGTGGAGGCCTTGCTGGTGCTTGGGGGGGAGGGGCAGACAGAGCTCCCCCTCAGGCTGGGTAGAAGCCTACAAGGTCCTCACAGATAATGAATTGAGACCCAGACAGTTTTGTTTCTTGCTGTGCCCACCTCACCACAAGCCCCATTGGCTCCATGCAGTCTAGCCCGTGGCCAATCGCAGACTGCCAAGCCAGTGGTCTGAGGCGAAAAGAGATGGTGATTTGGCAGGCTGGCTGCTACTCCAAGCCACTATCCACCCTCCACCCCTGGTGCCTGGAAGTCTGCTCCTAGCTGAGTCAAATGACTTACCCCAACCTGCTACATTTGGCCTTCCAGTGACCTGTCAGTAGACCACGTTTTAGCCACCCGAACACAACCGAATGCGATCCGAACTGACCCAACTGTTCGGACATTTCGCAGTTCGGTGTTCGTATCTGTTTGGTATGTTTGCCATTTCGCCGTTCTGTGTTCTGTTCTGTTCGGTATGTTCGTGTTTGGGTTCGTGTTCGCGTTCAGTAGTCCGAACAGGCCGAGTTCGGGCCAAACACTGAACTGCCGAACTGTGTTCGCCCATCCTTAGAATTTTCTAAAGGCTTACACTTCCTCCCAACCAACACAAAACCCCTTTACCCTGCCGAGATCGAGACTGTCTAACTTTTGAAAAAACAGGCTTCAATGTTCAGGTTTCAAACTGCAATATCTCAGCTGTTGTCCAACCAATGTGGATGAGATTTGCACAGCATGAACCAGTTACTTCTTTGATCCTTCACCACAAATGTCACAATCCTAACTTTAATCATGTCAATTGTATAATGAATAGAATGTTCAGGCTTTATAATGGAGCGTGCAACACACTTTAACTATAGATTTCCTTCAGTCATTCTATAATATAGATGTACTAGAAATCCCAGAGACCTGGTGGAATGAGGATAATTAATCGGACTCTGTAATAACAGGTTACAAATATATTGAAATGACAGAGTAGTTTGTGCTGGCGGCAGAGTGGTGCTATATATTGAAGTCAAGCAGGATTAAATTTTTTACAGGAAATGAACTATACTCTGGAATCACTATAGATAGAATTTTCATGCATAACAGGGACGTGTATAACAGTGGGACTATACTGTCGAGCCCTTGACCGGGACAGTAAGACTGACTATGAAATGCTAATGGAGATTAGATAGGCTACTAAAGCTGGAAACACAATAATAATAGGTAATTTCAATTACCCTAATATTTATTTTATTTATTTATTTCATAGCTTATAACCTGCCTCCTTCTACCCAATGGCAGCATACAATAAATAAACAGAATATAAAAACACACAAAAAAGTACAATATAAAACCCTTGAAAAATTAAGAATATAAACAAATGCGGTCCAAAAAATCCAGTATCCATGACCCACAAAAACAACAACAAATATTGACTGGGTGAATGTCTCCTCAGGCCATGATGAGGAGGTAAAATTTCTAGATGCCATAAATGACTGTTTCTTGGAGCAGCTGGTCCTGGAACCTACAAGAGGAGGAGCTACTTTGGAACACTCTCCCTCACCCTCCCATGCCTCCCCTGCTCCCCCAACCGCCTTCATTCCTTCTCCCTCACTGCCCCGCACATCTGGAACTCCCTCCCTGCCCTCGTCTGCCTTGCCCCCACCCTCCGCACCTTCAAGTCCCTCCTCAAAACCCACCTCTTCTGCTCCACCCTTCCTAATTCCTACTAATCATCCCCATCTAGGATTATCCCCCACCTGTTATTTGCAAACTCCCACTGTACTGTAACCAAGCCAAGAATGTGTACTTGAGTTCTCGCATCCTCATGAATGTCTCATCCCTTGTCTCTCCCTCTGTTCCCCCTTCCCTGTCTTCCCTCCCCCTGTCTTTAGATTGTAAATCTCAGGCAGGAACCATGTCTATCTTATTTTCTGTAAAGCGCCAGGTACATTGCTTCTGCTATATAAATGCTAATAATAATGCTAATAATAATAAATATTAATAGTAAATAAAAATTCTAATCCTTAGTGAAGCGGAGGACCTGGTGAAAGGAGTAACACTGGTGGAGCCATTTGGCAATAGTGTCAATATAATCAAATGCGACGTTACTTACAGAAGGGAGAATGACAAATAAAACTACCACAGTAAGATTTAACTTTAAAAAGGGGAAGTAGTTTAGTTTAGTTTATTGGCATTGGCTTTTGCCCTAGCCTAAAAGCAACAACAACATGAACATAGACATAAACATAAGCCTAAGAACCAATTAATAAAATAAACCAACAGTTTGATAGTTCCACAATACTAAATTAATAATAATTTAAATTTATAACATTTACTGTAACAGAACAGTTTACCAGAAGAAAAACAAACTTCCATAGGAAGAAATATACTTAATAAAATTCCATGCAACAGCTGCGATCTTGCACCAGCAAGGACTTGCTATTTGGGCTCTGATTTTAATTTAATTTCAACCGTTCGCTTGGATGCCAGCCAAATAAAGGCTGCTAAAATTATCAAATTAGTCCTATCAGATAAGGTACGAAGATTTTTAAGACAATGCCCAATGTCCAAAATATGTCCAGACTCCAACAGTGGAGTGACCCAAATTGCACGCAATTGACCGTAATAGGGGCAACGTAAAACAAAATGCTCCATAGTTTCAACTTCCGCTAAACTACAGGAACACAATCTCATGTTATATTTGATTTTCTTATACCTACGGGAAGTATGCAAAAATGAGGAAACTAGTTAGATGGAAACTAAAAGGAGCAGTTGCGAGGATTAGATGTCTTCAAGAGGCATGGAGATTATTTTAAATCACCATCTTGAAGGCCCAGATTAAATGTATTCCACAAGTAAAAAAAGGTAGCAACAGGGTCAAATGTTTAGCATGACTAAATGGTGAGGTGAAGGAGGGTATTAGAACAAAGAAGGCCTCCTTTAAAAATGGAAAGCTAGTCCTAATGAGGAAAGTAGGAAAGAGCATAAGCATTACCAGATTAGAAGTAAAATATTAATAAGGCAGGCCAAGAGGGAATTTGAAGAATGACTTGCTAAATATGCAAAAAACTGATAATAACAAACTTTTTCAAGTACATCAGAAGCAAGAAGTTTGCTAGAGAGTCTGTTGGGCCATTAGATGACAAGTGGGTAAAAGTTAAAAGAGTTTCTCAGGGAGGATAAGGCCATTGTAGAGAAGCTAAATGAATTCTTTGCTTCAGTCTTCCCTGCAGAGGATGTTGGGGAGATACCCATACCGTAACTATTCTTTGTAGGTGATGAATGCAGTAGGGGTCCCGGTCATTAGTGATCCACCAACATCAGGAGGTAGCAAGCCCAGATCCCCAAGAAGGGCTAGGCATTCCGATCGCGGTTGAGATATGCCACGGGCATGCAGTAGGATGCTGGTGTAGTCGGTAGCAACAGGGGGACCCCCGGCCTGGAGGACCAGTCCATACTCATATCGAGCAGCCACCAGGCGAACAGCTTTGATCTCCTGTGTGGTCCATGGCACAACAACGGCGACTGAGTGCCCCAAAAGAGGTTGTTGCAGGAGGGTGAAGCCAAGCTCCCCGGCACGTCTCCGGCAAGCCGGACCCCCGAATGAATGGTCCAGCCGCCACTGACAGGGGGTCGCTCAGCAGCAGCTGGAAATTGCGACTTCCCCAAAGTATTTTGAAACATAGTGACCACTCCTCCCTGGCACAACCACATGCCTTGGGTCCAGTTCTACACCCTGCCATGACCTTTTCAAGGGCTGGGTGCTGGATTGCACTGGAGTTCCACAGAGAGCAGCTGGGAATGAGCGATGTGTGAGAAGCTGCACATTGCTAGCTGGAGGGTGACCTTACACAGCTGATAGTGGGCAGGCTGCTAGGCCCTGTGAATCCCTGACCCACGCACTGGGCAGCCACATTCCAGTGCAAGCGATGACAGATGACCAAGGCCACGGATGCCTCTAGCATGGAGCTAATGAGGCACTGGATACAGCATATCTTGATTGTGCACAGCTGCACAGTGCCATGGCCTTCACTCACTGTGAAATATACAGGGCTGGTGTTGATGCATCCAGCTCACTGATTGCACAGGGGTGTGTCATGGGCATTGGGGGGGGAGGAAGGCCCCCTTGTCCCCTGTGAAGTTCCGCTTTGGCCCTAGCCCCCTGCCATTCAGGTGGTCTGTGCAGGTGGGGGGGGGGATGTGCTGTCGGGCCAGTGAGTAGAGATCCCGACCAGCTACACAGAACACACCCAAAGTACTCTACCAGTCGATGGGCACGAAGCATGTTTCATCAAAGTACATATGTGGGCCGGTTCCATTGCCTGGGTGTGGCATGTAGAGAGAGGTGGTTGAGGTGTGGTGTGTGAGAGGTGATCATGAAAGAGAACTGAGCTTGTGCATAGGTGGTGCTGTCCAATACTGGGTGTACATGCAGAGCATGGGGGAAGAGGGTGTGCTTTGAGGTTTGCTCGTGGCAGCGGTCCCCATAACCTTGGGACATCTGTTGACCGACAGGAGACGTGTGAAGCATGGTGTGGGTGTGCTGGATGCACAGGGCTTGGAGGCACAGGCTGCAACTTGTGGTTGATTAGTGGTGAGCCCTTTGATTGGATGGGTGCTTTAGCAGGACACGATCACAGCGGTGCGGGCCTTGGGGCAAGTCACCTGTTCACTTAGAGGCTAGTCAGGTACCTGCGTGGTGATCCATCACAGGTTCTGGGGGTGGGTGCTCACGGCGTGTGTGTTGGTGGTACCATGCTTCCTGATGAAGAGCCCCCAGAAGAGAGAGCAATCCTGCTAACGGTCTTGGGGGCTTGCTTCATGATCCTGGCCCAGGTGTTCCAACAATGGACTGAGGAACTCCTCCCAAGGACCTGTTTCTACAACAATGGGACACGGCGCAGGAGAGCGGCCAACATGCACCGAGCAGCATTGTTGTGGTGGGCGAGGCAGATATCTGCTTGCTGACATGTCATGTAACAGCAGTGTCCCAGCACATGCGGCTTGTCATTTCCCAGTGGCCCCTCAACCTTTATGGACGGACCACTTCCACATGAACCACTCTCTGTTGACCCAGCTCGGTGAGATCCTCAACCCACATCTCCGGAGGAGTCCTACCAACACGGGGAATCTGCTTCCCCCAGGGATGCAATTGGTCATGGCGGTGTGGAGGCTGGCAACCCCAGATTCATATTGGAGCATTGGGGAGCAGTTTGGTGTGGGGACTGCCAGAGTTAACAGGGTGCTCCACGATGTGTGTAACCTGATAGTGGAGCTGCTACTTGAATGGGTCATCCAACTCTGGGATCCTGAGGTTGTGATACGTGGCTTCGAGGACATGGGCTTCCCCATTGTATCGGTGTGATAGACAGCACCCACATCCCTATCATCCATCCCCCACATGCCAAGGCAGACTATCTGAACTGGAAGCAGGCGTTCTCAATAAATCTCCAGGCTGTTGTGGATCACAGGTGCCTGTTTACTGATGTGTACACAGGTCACTCAGGGAGGAGCCATGATGAGCGCATTCTGCGGGCATCACCTTTCTATGCCCGGATGTTCGATGGTGAGGTAGCCCCCAACCTGTACCGGGTGATTGAGGGAGTATCCATGGCTCCGGTGGTGCTGGGAGACCCCACCTACCCGCTGAGTCTGTGAATCATCATCATCATCATCATCATCCATTTATTTATATCCCGCACTCATTTCCGGAGACTCGAGGCGGCGTACAACAAAATAATACATTTGCCGGAGATCCTATCCCACACAGGGGTCCAGCACACAATATCATTACAACACATTAAATACAAATCAATATAATATCAAAATTCACAAAATCCTCAATGATACCCTATCTGGCCAACCCTACACTCAGGCAATGGCCCCATCCTTCCACATATCCTGCTGCCACCAGGATGCTCAGCTGGCTCCAACCCTCTCTCACCGGGAGGAGCCAGCCAACATTACCTCATTCCATATAATACCCATCCCATCATGAGGGCCTATCCCATGGCTCACACCCCTCAGCGCAGGCTCTTCGATGAGCATCTATCATCTGCTCAGAGCATGGTGGAGCAGACATTTTGCCAGTTCAAGATGCGTTGGCACCTACTCATGAACAGGAGCCAGTTCGATCTCGAGCATACCCCCATCCTTGTCCTGGTGGCCTGCATTCTGCATAATACCTGCGAGACCGGTGGAGCTGCCATTGACAACCCCCCACTGGTGCAGCGAGTGAGCCCTGTGCCCCTGTACCAACATGTCCAAGGTGGGGCATTCCGGCGCATATCGGAGGAGAGCAACAAGCATCTGTGCCTACAGACACTCTCTGTAGGCACATTGTTTCCCAGATGGCAGGCAACTAACCCATGCCTGTGCATGGCCACCCGCCCCCCCTTCAACTGCCTGTGTGACCGTTACAAATAAACACAGCTATGACCTGACTACAACATCCTTGTGTCTCATTGATATGGTGCTTGGGAGTGCACATTCATGTATGAGCGGGGTCCTTCGGAGTGGGTTCATTACCTTGCAGGCAGCTATGGAACTGGTCTCCCGTATCGCTTATGGCTGTCTCTGGCTGCCTCATAGCATATGCAGTGACACCGTGGTATTGATGTGCTGGTCTGTGCTCTTTTACTGGTGGTTTGTTGTTTCCCCACCGCCTTCTGGCAGCCATGGCAGGTTCCAGTCCCTCACCTGTATCGTGCACTGCACGGCCCCTTATGTCTGCTACTAATCCCCTCCCAGCACATGCAGCCCCGTGAACATAATGAATGACATCAAGGTATGATATACATGTATTTTATTGGGGGATATTTACAAGGGGTGGGTTTCACTTCTTGCGGGGCCTTCCTCGAACCCGCTTCAGCACATCACCGGGGCTCAACTCCGTGCAGCCCTTTGCTGCAGTTGTCCACAGTGAGCGGTGGTCTGATGACCTGGGCTCTCCATCGTCCACCGGCTGCTCCACCCAGGCTCAGATACTGGACCCTGTGATATTAATGCATACGGTAAGCGCTACACCTTTACCCAGGATAGTCTCCCATCACCACTGCCCTGTTTATAGCTATATGAAGGTTCCATGGATCCTCAGGTTGCATGCCCACCACCCATCCCTGTGCAGTTTGGGGTACAGATGCCACCCCTCTGGTTTGAGACCACAATGTGATCCGGTTAACCTGACCTGGTGGAGCGGCCGCCATGGGCAGTTGGGCTCCTGGGGGGACCGGGATGTTAAGGTGAGGCTGTGGTTCCTGGAGTAGGCGTCTTGGAGGCAACTGTGGAGGAACTGGGATGGGTGTGGGCTGGAAGGGTGGCCCCCCAGGCTGCTGTTGGGGGGGAACCCTGTGCACCAGGCCAGGGAAGGGGTGCTGCTGGAGAAACCAGGGTTAGCCAAAGTGCTGGGGTGGGGGCACGTGCACCAATGGGAGGGCGCCCTGGTGGAAGTCAGCTGCCATCCCTCCATTTGCAGCTGGAGGGTCCATGTCACGCTGGGGTTTGCACCACAGGGCCCCCAATGCCTCCCCCATGAGGTCCAGGGCCCATGCGGCTGTCCCCTCCAGTGTGCCATGGGCCCTCACCCTCTCGGCCCTGTCACAGTGCAGCTTGCGGTGGAGGGTGGCAGTCTGGCACCTATCCCACAGGTGTTTGGTGCGGGACCGGGTGAGCATTTCTGCCAGCATTTCCTGGTCCCTATCCCCCTCCCCTCTTTGCACCTCCCTAGTGAGGGAGAGCCCCTCTGAGTGCAACTTGGCTAACCTTCTGGTTTCCTCCAGCAGTTCCCTCCCCAGGTCCTCTCTCCTCCTCCGATTCCTGGCCCGCATCTCCCGATTCCTCTCAGCTGCACCCCTCGCAGGACCAGGTTGCTCTTCTGTGGATGACATGTTACTGCATAGGTCTTATTGCTTGCCATGCAGCTACCCTGTAACCCTAGTGGTGCTATTGGAGTGCCACAGAGACTACCCGCCCCCCTTCTGTGTATGTCCCTATGTGGATGCCGGCCGCCAGGGTGGGGTCCCCGTATTCCCATCCCATTTGTCAGACTGCAGTGGTGGCCCCATTCCTGTGTGCCTTATCCCGGTGTCGTTTTATCCCAGTACCCCATTGTGTACATGACTGGTGATCCTTCCTCAGCTGCTGTGTGACCCCACATCTGCATACCTGTCAGGGGATGTCGACCCATGTGGTTCTGTGCCCCTACCGAGGAAGCCCCCAGCCCTTCCCTGCATTGCATGGCGGGTGTCTTACTGGGGGGGAGGGGGGCTCCCATTGTGCCCTTTCAGATATTACATCGCCCTGGCATCACCTGCTTCCCTTCCCTCAGCCATGTTGGACTACCATCGTTGTCCTGATCTGCGGGTCTCGGGGGTGCCTCCGGTTTCTCCTCAACCACCTCCTCCTCTGTGACCTCCTCCTCATACACCTCCAGGTACCCTTGTGCTGTAATAGGAAGATGGGTAGTTTATCCCTGCTGCCTGCCTTGGGCCCTGGTCACTGTTGCCACGCCCCCCCCCGGGTCCGTGGTTGTGGTCCTACGTGGATCATATTCCTCAGCATCCTGGGAGGCGTCCCGGGTGTCTGTCTGCTCTGCGTGTGCCCCATCCCTGTGACCTGCCACCCTGTGGGTTTTGTGGGTGCATGCAGAGGTTGATCTTACTGTGAGATGTTTCCTGGAACGCCTCTTCCCCTTGTGTGATGGGACTGTCAGCTCCTGCATTCTAGCTGGCCACGCCAGGGGCTGCGTTATCCCCCTGCTGCTGGGGGTCAGGCAGGGTGTGTGTAATTAGGGCCCTCTTTCTTCCCCTGGCGAAGACGGTGCTGTGTATGCAGGAGGCAACTATATCCCCGACCAGGCAGAGGAACCAGTCCAGCTTGTCAAGGAACTCCATTTTGCACATGGCACGGCCAGACTTGAGATTGTTGTCCTTGATATACTTATATCCGGACCTCAAGTCCTTTACCTGCTACATGCGCTGGGTGACATCCCTATTGTACCCTTGCCGCTGCATCTCCTGGGTGATGGCTTCGTAGACCTGTCTGGTCTTGTAGCTGCATAACAGGTTATGCTGGACCTTCTTGGCCCCCCACACGCATATGAAGTCCTGGGTCTCTTGCCTCGACCAGGGCTCCCCTTTTTGGGTACCGTGTGTGTGGGGCCTTCCAGTTTGGTGCCTTGGGACCCGCCTGGTAGCTGTGATGACAGTCGAGGTGGTCGTCTCCTGTTGGGGGTATTGCATGGGGGTTAGCATCTGTTCCGCAGCCTCCTTTTTTCTCCTTTTGGGTTTTCCATCCCCTCTCTGCCTGAGGGGCACTGCTGGGTTACCTGACTGTCACGGAGGCCCTCCTCAACTGTCTCCCCGGTGATGTGCTGCTCCTATGTCTGGGTGCTCTCCTGGGTGGGAGGGTAATGGTTAGCTGTCAGCTGGCCACCCAGTGTTCCCCCGGGATGGTTTATGACATTTCCATGTGGCCCCCCCCTTCCTTGGTTGTTGGGGTACCCTCGCTCTTACCTCGCTGTTGGTTGAGCTCCCATCCCTGTGCCCCAGGACTGTGGTGGGCTGTGGGTGGAGCTAGTGCTTCAGTATGCCTTTGTCCCTGTGATGGGAGAGGTGTGCTGTGAATAGCCATTTTACCTTCCCCCCCGTGCCATTGGGGCGGGCCCCCCTCCCCTGGGTGTCCCGGGGTCCCTTGCTTAACCTGGCCCATCCCGCACGTGTCATGGCACTGGCTCCCTTAGTTTTGTCGGAGGCTTTCCTTCCGGACATCTTGGGAGCTGGCGCACCCATGGCATGTTTCTGTTCTCCTTTAAGGGCTCCCAGTCATCCGGCATCTCACCAGTGGGTGTGTCTGCTTGGGGGCACCTGCGTGGCCTCTCTAGCCATCTCTCAGTGGTTTTGGCAGACCCATCCCTGTGGGTGTTTGGGTTTTTACATGACTGGGTGGGTGCTGAACACCCATCTTCACCCACCTCCACCCATCTCCACCCATGGAGCATGCCGGCTCTTTCCCAGTTGCTCCGTGGGTGTTGGTGGTTGCATCAGGAACGTGCACCCACCCACTCATGGATGTTTATATGGACTCTCTCCCACTCATCCGATGGGTGTTTATGGATGTTCGTGGGTGGGTGATGTCCATGTAAAAAGGCCATAATGGGGAAGTCAACATGGATTTAGCGAAGGGAAATCATGCCTCACTAATCTATTGGAATTTGTGAGGGTGTAAATAAGCATATAGATACGGGTGAGCAAGTCGATATAGTGTATCTGGATTTTCAGAAAGCATTTGATAAATTCCCTCACAGAAGACTCTTGGGACAGGAGGTAGTGATTGTGCATTGGTAACTGGTTAAAGGATGGAAAACAAAGAGTAGGACTAAATGGTCAGGTTTGGGGTTTTTTTTTTGCAATGGAGAGAAGTAAATAGTGGAGTGCCTATGGGATCTGTACTGGGATTGGTGTTGTTTAATATATTCATTAATGATCTGGAAAAGGGAGTAAAGAATGAGTTGACCAAATTTGCAGATGACACAGAGTTATTCAAAGTAGTTAAAATCTGAGTGTACTGTGAGAAATTGCAGTAGGACCTTGAGAGACTGGGTGACTCATCAACTAAATAGAAGATGAAATTTAATGTTGACAAGTGCAAAGTGATGCATAAAGGGAAAAATAATCCAAACTATATGTACACAATGCTGGGTTCCAAATTAGGGGTTACCACTCAGGAGAAGGATCTTTGAGTTATTTATTATTATTATTTATTATTAGCACCTCTCTGCGCTAATTTCCCTCCATACTCCAGTCCATGAACTCCACTCCTCCTCTGTCCCCTCCCATGCCTCCCCTGTTCCTCTAACCGCCTTCGTCCCTTCTCCCTAGCTGCCCCCCATGCCTGGAACTCCCTCCCTGCCCACATTCTCCTTGCCACTTCCCTTTGTACCTTCAAATCCCTCCTTAAGACCCACCACCTCTGCTCTGCCCTCCCTGACCCCTTGCTCCCCTCTCCTAACTCCTACTGATACCCTCCATCCAGTACAATCTGTAACCTGAGGTCTGTGTATTCATATCCTCACCACATGGACCAGCCAGCCATAATTCTCGATGTAACCAAGCCAAGCATGTGCACCTGGGACCTCACATCTTTGTGAAAGTTACACCCCTTGTCTTTCCGTCTGTTCCCCTTCCTTCGTCTCCCCCCTCCCCCTGTCTCTCAGACTGTAAGCCCTAGGACAGGGACTGTGTCTATCCCATTACTTTGTAAAGCACCAGGTACATTGCTGGCACTATGGCCCTTTTTACACAGAGTAGGGATGGGCAAACACGGTTCGGAAGTTCGGAGTTCGGACCGAACTCGGTCTGTTCGGTCGACCGAACCGAACTTCTGAACTGAACTTGAATTTCAAACCGAACCGAATTTCTGAACTCCATTCTGTTCGCCCATCCCTAGTGGCAACACACACCCAAAAAACTGGTTTTGAATGGCCGAACTTGGTTCAGAAGTTCGGAATTCGACCAAACTCGGTCTGTTCAGTTGACCGAACTGAACTTCCGAACTGAACTTGAATTTCAAACCGAACCGAACCGAATTTCTGAATTCGAATTTCAAACCGAACCAAACCGAATTTCCGAATTCCATTCTGTTCGCCCATCCCTAACACAAACACTCTAACACTGATAAAATGGGTGTTACATTTTATTATACATGGTACAGGGAAACACTGCAGCCCTGCAACATGGGCCCTTTTCACACAAGATGCCTCCACCAAGTTTCACTGGGTGGAGGCATCTGTTTAAACACCACGTGCAGTGGGTGGGGTGCATTTCTCTGAGTGGAGATAGGTGGAAGTGCCTGTGTAAACACCATTTGCGGTGGGTGTAGGTGCATGCATGCTACCGCTCAACACACTTCTCCACCCACCACCCACCCACGGAACAATCAGCAGTGGAGTTCGTTGCTCCGTGGGTGGGCGGTGGGTAGAGATGGGTGTTGCGTGGGAAAGGGTGAAAAGGGCCCATGTTGGTGTAAAAAGGGCCTATATAAATGCTTGCTAATAATAAATAATAATTTATTAAAGACATTCATTATCCCGTCCCCTCCTGCCATACGGCAGCTTGGGGCAGCTCACAAACATAATATAAAACATAAAAACGATATAAAATTTAAACAGTATAAAAACAATCAAAGTTTTGGAGCTGAAAAATACTCTTCTACCCATCTCCCTCACCAAAAGTTGTTTAGGACAATACATTAAAATCCTCAGCTCGATGCGCAGCAGCAGTCAAAAAAGCAAACAGAATTCTAGAAATTATTCAGAAAGGAAAAGAGAATAAAGCTGAAAATATCATAATGTCTCTATGTAAATCTATGGTGTGACCTTGAGTATTATGTGCAGTTCTGGTCGCCCCATCTCTAAAAAAAATATAGTAGAACTACAAAAGGTACAGAGAAAAGGGAAGTAGAGAGTATAGTAGAACTAGAAAAGCTACAGAGTAAGTCAAAACATTAAATAAATAATTCATTGTGGATTGTTGGTTCTCTGTCCTGCCACACGCTAAAAATCTTCTTATCAATTTCAGGCTCATCTTTATTTATATCGTTTTACCAGGAACAATTCTAGCATTCTTAAGGAAACTCTAATTTGGTATCAATAGGTGAGGCCCAATACTTCTCCCAGTGATTCCAGTAGAAAGGCCTCTCCTGATTTTAATGGGTAATACATTAGGGCCTTAATTTCCTTCCAAAATTTCCAGTGACCACTAAGGAAGAGCATGATTTAGACAACTTAGTGCAAACTTCCTAGCCAACCTGATTGGTTCCTATTAATATTTATCTACAAGAAGGAACACATAATGTTTGTAAATATATAACAGTTCTTCTACTTGCTATTTCAAGTCATTTTTGTAGACTTTGGGACTGTTTAATATAATAAGCGTGCTGCACAATTTAATGATAAGGACAAGGCCTTTACTCTCTCTCTCTCTCTCTCTTACAGTATTTGCCTTATCACACAAAGCATTACCGTCTTTTGGCTCATTCAAGCGTAATTTCTTCCTGCAGGGAACTTGGAAGCCTATGACTTGAAATGACTGTACCTGTCATATACCAGTGTGCTTCAAATGCTGCTGTGCTTATTTCATATTAAGAAACCATAAGGAGAATGTAGCTGCAAGCACATGCCAGTCTGACACTAGATATTAACTTTCATTTCCCAAATCCAAGGTAGGAAGGGGTAAACATTTTGAGTAATAGTTTAACTGAAGTGGGGGAAGACGAATGAGATGGATGCTGACAAGGCTGATTGCAGTACTAGGCTGACTAGAAATGGCAAAGGCATACTCAGCTTGTTGGGCTATCTGCTGTGACTGTGGGCACTTTCCCAAGTTACTTACTGCACATAATTTGTCTCTAGGAAAGAATCCGGAAGGCAAAGAATGTAACATGGGACCGCCCCCCCATGCGGTTATGACAGTGACCCTGCGGGAGATTGCGGAGTCTGGAAATCCAGCTACAAAGCCCCACAGGATTACTGGCAAAAATGCATGGGCAGGTGTGTGTGTGTGGGGGGGGGGAGGGGCTGGGGGGGCATGTTATAAACCCAGCACATGTTTTGCCTTCCGTATTCTTTCCCAGAGGCAAATCGTGTGCAGTAAGTAACATGGAAAAGCACCCTGAGTTTGGAAGAAGCAGAGTAACAGAATCACTGAAATGTTCTTGCAGGACCAGTTCCCAGAGTGGCTGGGGGTACGTCCTTGCAAGGACAGAGTCCCTAGGTGCAGGGCAAGTGTCTTCCCTTTAAGGCTGGTCAAAATACCTTGACCAGGGTGTGCCTGGCTAGCAAGCCAGGAGGAAAGCTTTCACAGCTGTTAGGACATGGACCCACTCCCACGAGTTAATATTGGGGGCCGGTACCCCAATATCCAAATGACTTCTTAAATTTAGGGGGAATTAGCTGAATTGATTCAAAGGGTCCTCCACACATGTCCACTGGGGTCAGTCTGAGGACGTGATGCACTGCCAGCTGGCTGGAATTTCCCTGCCACACCCCAACACAAAACAGGGATACTCCAATGCAAATAAGGGAGATTTATTGACAAAGGACTAGGAGGGGATTCACACGTGTGTTTAAATTGCACAGCTGCCTCGGCAGCATCGTGCGATTTAAAGAACCCCGCACTTCCGGGTTAGTGTGACTACGGTGAGCGTGCACATTTCCACTTAGCCTGAATGTTTGGAGTGCGGTTTGAAAAGCTGCTCGGAGCAACTTTTCAAACCGCACTCCAAACATTCGGGCTAAGTGGAAATGTGCGCGCTCACCGCATTCACACTAACCCGGAAGTGCGGGGTTCTTTAAATTGCATGATGCCGCCGAGGCAGCTGTGCAATTTAAACACACGTGTGAATCCGCCCTTAGTATGATACATAAACAGTTCACCTACGGGTCAATTCGGATGATACAAATAAGTTTCTATTGATACACATAAGTTTATATACCCTCCCACCAAACACAGTTGACATACATACACAGTAGACTATAAGCAAAACCCTCTGGTCTGGTTACTCTGATGAAAGGGAATTTGGTAGAAGGGAGAGAGGGGGGAAAGGGGAAAATAAGCAATATTACCTATCCCGTCCTGTTGAAAAGGGACAGGTAACCCTGTAGATCCAGCGGCNGGGGGGGGGGGGTGTGTGAGGAAGAGGCTTGGACAGACCAAAAAGGGAGTAATGGTCTGGGAGAGATCATTGAGGCAATCATGCACAGAGTTACCTTCTTGTGTTGCGCTCAAGAATGACCCCATTTGCTCATGGGGGCCAGGGCAGTTATAGGGTTTTGCAAGGTGGGGAGAGGGGTCTCAAAGGTACACAAAAGGTGGGCTAGGGCTGACAAAGAAATCCTTTACATGATGTGTTGGGGGAAACAAAGCCTTCGAGGATTTCAATGGGGGACATGGCAGGATGAACCTGATGGCAAAAGGGAGTTTCTATTAAGGATTTCAATGGGGGGGCATGGCAGGATGAACCAGAGGAAACAAAGCTTTGGAGGATTTCAATGCATGGCCAGATGAATACAAGAGTCAAAGGAAGTTTCTATAAACAGGGGAATAAGGCTATTTTTAGAAGGGTGTGGAGTGATCAGCCTAACGATCGATCTATTGCTTGACCAGAGTTTCAGGTGGCCACGGAGGGCTCATCTCAAAAGAGGGAGGTCACCTGTTTTTTTGGCTGCTCCATTGTTTACCCGAGAGCCTCCCTTGTTTCATTCCTATTCCTTCTGACCAGACTGGTTTTGCAAGGGGCGTTTTTGTTCTTTCTTCTTTTTCTCACCTTCCGTTCCCTGGCACTCTGTGACCTGTGTCTCGTGGGGTGCTGCCAAGGGGAGGGGGGGATATCTGATTTTTTGTGGGAAATGTTGTTGTTTATAACACAGCTGGGCCTGGCTCTGTGAGCCAGCTGAGAGCACTGAGTACAAAAGCCTGAGAGAGGACTGAAGAGTAGAAGCCCTCAGGGTGGAGAAGCCAGGATATTCAGCTCTTCGGACAAGAGCGGGAGGCCCATTTTCTGCAAAGGGCCAGCCCCATACCTCCCAACATTTTGATCAGCCAAAGAGGGGCAAGCCCCGTACCGTTGACCAATAGGCCCCATGGCCAATAAGCTCTTCCTCCTCGTGCATTTACACGCACACGTGCAGACCCCTCCCAACATTGCAGGTGCACAAAGAGGGCCAGATGTTCTCCGGCTTATCATTCCACTTAGTTTCTTGTCATTCCATCACCTTCCCATTTTGTCCTCTCAAGGGCTTTTCCTGGAAGGCAACCAGGAAAGAGGTGCCTGAGGTTTGAATAATTGTCTTTTTGACTCTGGGTGAAAACAGACATGATGCTAACTTCACTTTAATGCTGCTTTAACCTTTCTTATGCATGTTGTAGGCCACCAATACAACCCTGCAACATGCATAAGAAATGTTAAAGCGGTGTTAAAGTGGAGTTATCATCACCCTCTCTCTCCTGATAGAAACGTTTCATTCAGCATTTAGTCAGCAGAGGTGGGGAGATGACTCATCTAGTTTGTTTTGAAAGGATGGTTTCACTCAGGTCTCCAAGTGGGCAAAGAGGCAAACTTTGATCCCTTCTATCTTTTTATTATGTAAGATAGAAATATCTGTTTACCCTTAAAAATAAAAGTCTGATATTGCTATCATGTTGATCAAACGTTCGCTCTTTGTATTTTTCTTTAAGCATATACGGAGCGAGAATCGGAGTGTGTCACTTATAACGATCACACAATAATCACTGAAAGATTAGATAGCCTGTGTTATCCAACTAATATTTAACATGCCATTATCTGTGGCCATTCCTGGCTAAACATTGAAAGCAATTCCAAAGTTAGCCATGTCAGAAATATTCATTTTTTTCTCTCAAAGAGAATAAATCCCAAGGCCATGTTTTGCAGATTTCCACCCTCCCTTCCATTCTCATTCATTTAAAAAGCTATTATTTCACAACTGTGGGATCACGTAGTTCTATAATATGTGTAAGGAAACCATTTGGCATTTTCCCCTTTGGCCGATCCATATTTATAAGCAGCTTTCACAGCCACACTGCAAGGCCATAGCATTATTTTTGTGTGAGTGCTTCTACATCTTAATATCATTTGGTCAGAGACTGGGCTGGGTGAAGTTTCATGATGATGTCCTAGGGAGGAAGGCGAGAGCTCACAGTGCACTCTGAAGAAACTAGGTACCATTCAGGTTGAGCATTCCTTTGGATTAGATTATGGGACCAGCTATTGCACCTGGCTTCCTCACAGTTCATTTCCTGTTGCCATATGGAGGGAAATTTTCATTGGCACAGGGAAATTTATTTATTTATTTATTTATTTATTTTATTTATATTTATTGGCCACCCCCTCATGCCCATGGCATCTCGAGCGGCTCACAACTAAAACAATAATAAAATACATAAACCCTCAATATAAATAATTTAAAACTACCCCCCCAAAACATTCCCCCTCCCTCCCCTCCTCCCTCCCCTCTGAAGGCCTGGGCAAACAGCCAGGTCTTACAGGCTCAGCGAAAAGCAATCAGACATGGGGTCAGGCAAGCTTCCTCCGGGAGGGAGTTCCAAAGTCGCGGCCCGGCCACCGAGAATGCCCTCTCCATCGTGGCCCCCCTTTTAACATGGGGGACCTCCAGGAAGGCACCCCCAGAAGACCGCAGGGGCCGCCCTGGGGTGCAGAAGGCAAGGCGGTCACCAAGGTATGAGGGGCACAGACAGTATAGGACTTTATAAACCAACACCAACACCTTGAATCTGGCTCGGTATGCTATAGGCAGTCAGTGCAGATTGCGGAGCACAGGTGTAATATGGTCCCATTGCCTCGTCCCCGTAAGGAGACGGGCTGTTGCATTCTGCACCAGCTGCAGTTTCCGAATAAGAACCAAGGGAAGCCCCACATAGAGTGCGTTGTAGTAGTCTAGCCTCGAGGTGATGAAGGCATGAATAAGAGTGACCAGGTTGGGCCTGGGGATGTATGGGTGCAGCCTCCACACCAGATACAGCTGGCGGAAGGCAGCTTTAGCCACCGCCTCCACCTGCTGATCCAGACTCCGAACCTGCTGGGTTATGGGAGGGCAGACCCCCCTCACCAGAGGGGTCGGCACCTCCCCCGTCCTACCCATCACCATCACCTCCATCTTATCAGGATTGAACTTCAGTCTGCTGTGCCGCATCCAATCCACCACAGCTTCCAAACATTGGGAAAGCAATGGGACAGCAGGACCTGGGTCGGTCGAAAATAAGAGGTACAGCTGAGTATCATCAGCATATTGGTGACAACGCACCCCGAACCCTCTCACGATCTTCCCCAAGGGCTGCATATATACATTAAACAAAAGCAAAGACAGAATCGAACCCTGCGGAACGCCACAGGTCAAGGCCCGGGGGATAGATGTTTCAGCCCCCAGCACCACCCACTGGCTTCTCCCCAAGAGGAATGAGTGGAACCACCCAAGGACAGTCCCGTCCAGACCCCCCCAGGTCTCGCAGTCGTCTCAGCAGCAGTCCATGTTCCACGGTATCAAAAGCGGCCAAGAAATCTAGCAGAATCAAGAATGTAGAACATCCTGCATCCATTGCCCAGTGGAGATCGTCCACCAAAGCCACCATCGCCGTCTCAGTGCCATAGACAGGGTGGAACCCAGATTGAAAAGGGTCAAGGAAACCGATACGGTCCAGATGTGCCTGGAGCTGCAGAGTCACTGCCCGTTCAATAACCTTCCCTAAAAAGGGAAGATTAGAGACAGGACAGTAACTGGCGAGTGCGTCCACATCCAGTGAAGGCTTCTTCAGCAGGGGGCACACCACAGCCTGCTTGAGACTGGACAACAGCCTCCCCTGCTGAAGGGACCCGTTGACCACCCTCGCCAGAACTGACCGCAATGTCTCCCTGGAAGCTTTTACTAACCAGGATGGGCACGGATCTAATTCACAACTTGTGGCTCGAATAGACCCCAAGACATCCACCACATCAGCAGGCGTCACTTCCTGAAACTCCTCCCAGAAAGATCGACCAGACAGTGCCTCCATAACCTCATGCTCCTCTCCTACTGCATCCAGCCCGGTGTCGAAGTTACTCTGGATCTGAGCAATTTTGTCTGCAAAGTAGGTGGCAAACTCCTCACAGCAGGCCTGGGACAAGTCCCCGTCCAGGGACTAATCAGCCCGCGCACCACCCAGAACAGCTTCACTGGACGCGACTTTGCAGATGCTATGAGGGCAGCAAAGAATTCCTTCTTTGCTGTCCTCACAGCCTCAACATAGGACCGCAAATGGGTCCTATGGAGAAGTCAATCAGATTCAGAGCGAGTCCAATGCCAGCGTTGCTCTAGTCTCCTGTCTACCCGCTTCATACACCACAGCCCCTCACTAAACCAAGGGGCCCTGCAGCGACGAGATGGGGGCAGGGGATGTCTCGGAGCCACCCTATCAATGGCTGCCCCCAGCAAGATGTTCCAATGCTGTATCAGCACATCGACAGAGTGGCCATCAGGGTCCAGGGATAACTCCCTCAGAGCCTCCTGGAACCGCTGTGGTTCCATCAGCCTCCGAGGGCGGACCAACGTAACTGGTCCATTCCCCTTCTGGAGGGGGTGTGCTAGGAGGCTGGTCTGCAGGAGATAATGGTCCATCCATTGTGAAAAGTCTGTAAAAACTCTCAGGAATTACAGGGAAAGCTGGGAGTCCATTGTAAAGATCCTCCATGGCCTGAGCATAGTTTGCCATCCCTGTGCATCTACGTCACAACAGGGGGCAGGATAGTGGGTGGGCTGGGGGATGGTTGGTGGGGTGGGGCTAGGCACCTGTGTGGACGGCTTCTCGGTCTGCCCTGGGACATTGTGATGATGGCCCACCTACTCAGTTTCCCCGTGCGGGGAAGATTGTTGGCCCTGCTCTCCCCACTGGTCCAAAGTGTAGTGGCTATGTTTGTCTTGCCCAGAGTGGGTGAGGGATCTGGCTGGCCCTATATTGTGTGGCAAAATGACTGAATACCAAAGTGACTGAAATGAAGTCAACAATGAACCAAATAAATGAAGTTCCCAGAATGAAATATCCAAAATAATTAAGAGGCAAATATTACACCAGTAATGAAGATTTATTCAGATATTCATTTGCTTAACTGGTTATGCAAATAATCTTCACAAATATAAAATGGTGCATTTACTTCAGCTCTAACTTTTGAATTGGATTATCCCAATTATTTTGCACTCCATGCACCACTCATGAATTTTAGTCTAGATTTTAACAGAGTTGTTACAAAGATCAGAAACCAGGGAAGGAGAAAATCTAATCATGTGGGTCAAGCTGCCCTGGACTTAACCATAGTAATAGATGGGAGGAAATGAAATTTTAATGCCTTTGTGGGATGAAATAGAGTTGAATATTTCAGAAGCGACAGAAGAATTTTGATGATAATAATAATGAAATAGTTTTGAGTTATTTAAAGAACTTGAAGTAACAAGTTTGGGGCTTTCACACTATGAGCAAATAAGAGCACACATTATACCTGACAGTCTCTATGACACTTTTGTAAGAGGGCATCCTATATCTGTAAAATGTTCCTATGCTACCATTGTTTTGTACTGTACTCCTTTTTTTTTTTAAAAAAAATTCTTTTTATTATTTTTCAACGTTATACAATAACCAATATCTTATCTGCATGTCTTAACATACTGTTAGTCTCTGAGGGACCTTGGGTTACAGCTTCGGTCCCTGTTTATGTTATCGACAACTTTTATATCTTAGTTAAACATAGTGAAACCTGTTTCTCACTCGGCTCGATCTCAGTTTGGATCAAGTCCCATATATAATTCCACACTGCATAAAACCCTTCTAAGTCTGAATGCAGTTCAGTAACTATACTCCTATGCATCCAGTAATTACCCAGCAACCAACTGCTGTAGAAACTAATACAGAGAATGAAGAGATCAGATTTATAAGGAGACCATAGTAGGTTCTCAATGAGACAACGAGCCCAAATGTTTTCAGTGTCTCAAGGGGGTGACCCATTGACTTAGTTATATGTTATTAAATATTTGACTTAGCTTTAGTATATGTTTATATTAGTAGTAGTTTGGCTAAAGGTTTAATAGGACAAATGGCCTCAAAGAAGTAAGAAGCGGATGTTGTAATGCAGGAAAAATGAAAGGTATTCATACTAACAGAACTAAATGAAACAGAAAAAAACAGCTAGAAGCTTATATAGTACATTTTAAGTAATAAGCATTTATGACTGGGTGGACTTTGTGCAGACTTATTGGGTGTTTTTAGATGGATGGACTTCCCTGGTACTAGCTGCGCCAGCCCACTTCTCCCCCAGGCGGTCCATCTGTCTAAAGACAGCCCGCCAGATGTTGAATTGGAGCCAGGTGTCAGGCTCCGGGGTACGGAGCTGGGGAGGGAACAAGGAGGGAGAGGGAAGGCCAGAATTACCAGGTTCCAGGAGATGGAGCTGGGGAGAGGGAAACAAAGAGGGAGGAATCTAGGCCTGGACACCGGGGGGAAAAGGGTGGCCCCAAGGCGACCCTCTGAAACCTCTCAGTCGCTCTCTTGCACCCGAGAGATTATGTACTCAGCAGTGTTACCAGGCACCCTGGGCTAAGAAGGTACGCGACTCATCATCGAGGTCAGGGTCCGGAGCCAAGGG
>QEPC01007501.1:1550113-1569698 GCA_003113815.1 Sphenodon punctatus | reverse complement strand
CTGGGGATGGAATATATAGGGAAAGGATTCAATGGAGGGGGGAGGGAGGAAGGAAGATTGAACACAGGGAGGGATAAAAACAAAAAATAACAACTAAATCTATCTAAGCTAAGTTAAATAAATGAGAATTGGTATGGGGTATGGGTTGGATGGGTGAAATAGGAGGAGGATGACAATGGATTGGGGAGCTGGAAAATGCTGGGTGAAGGAACCTTCTGAAACGCCTGCTGCTCAGGAACAGTGACTAGCTCAGAAGGTTTTGGGAAGGGGGGAGGCAGACAGTTTTGTTTCTTGCTGCGCCCACCTCACCGCAAGCCCCATTGGCTACGTGCAGCCTAGTCCGTGGCCAATCGCAGACTGCCAAGCCAGTGGTCTGAGGCGAAAAGGGATGGTGATTCGGCAGGCTGGCTGCTACTCCAAGCCATTCTCCACCCTCCACCCCTGGGTGCCTGGAAATCTGCTCTTAGCTGAGTCAGATTACTTCCCCCTCCCTGCTACATTTGGCCTTCCAGTGACCTGACAGAGTGACAGTAGACCACATTCGTTTTAGCCACCCGAACTCAACCGAACGCGATCTGAACTGACCAAAGTGTTTGGCCATTTAGCCGTTCGGTGTTCGGTTTGGTTCGGTATGTTCATGTTCGTGTTCGGTCGTCCAAACAGGCTGAGTTCGGGCCAAACACCGAACTTCCGAACCGCGTTCGCCCATCCCTAGTGCCCTGCCCAACCACCCCACTTTGCAAGACCTGGGCTATTCTTCTCCTTTGCTACCTGAGGCATTCTGGGCTTGCACTGTGGGTTGAGAGGGTGGAGTGACTCTCTCTGTATCTGCCAGTCAGCTGCCCTGGTGAAAATGGGGTCCACTGTGGTCCCCTCCTAAGTAAAGAGTGTGGCCCAGGATGGTTTCCCTTGGTCGCCCTGTAGTAAGGTTGGCCCTGTGCATTGTACCACTCCTTTGCGGGGGTAGACATACGGGCCTGAAATTTTCCTCAGAAAAATGCCACTCACTTCCCTTTTCCGCAACAGCATTCTACACCTCCACAACTGTCAGTCACCCTATGCTAGACCACACACAATTTTTGCTTGGGTAGACTATCCTTAGACTTTCTCCACAGAATGAATAATACACTGTAAAAGTGAAACAGCAGATGTGTAAAGAAGCAGAAGCAAACTGGAAGGTGTGAGATGCATGAAAGACCTGCTTGGCCATGCATCCTAAGATAGGGCAGAAATGAAGTTGTCTCTACCAGCAGTATGGAAATCACTCAGCAGCAACAGCTTAGGTAACTGTGGGAAACCTCAGTCACAGTGTATTTGCCACATCTGTCTGTCGGTAGGAAGCTGGAAAAGGAAACTATAGAAGTAGAAGGCGGGTACTTCTTTACCTTCACTGTGATCAGTGTTATTAAAACATGACACGCTCCTGTGTTCCTCACTAGTAGGCGGAAGCGATGGATCCAGGCAAGATTTCACAGTGGTAGTTATTTAATCTGGGAAGGATGTTTCTGCTTTCAGCAGGTCTGTCTTGCACTCTTTACTCTGCCAAAAGGGTTTATCAGAGAAGAGCCAGTGTAGCCTAGTGGATAAGGTCTTGGACTTGGGAGGCTAGGGTTCAAGTCTTACCTTAGGTGTGAACTAAGTGGCCAAGTCACACTCTTTCAGCCTCAGTTCCCCATCTGTAAAATAGGAATAATAATGACCTACTGTCACAGGGCTGTTGTGAGGGTGAACTAGATAAGGATTGTAAAGCACTGTAGAAATAATTATATCACAAGTAGTGATGAGTGATCAGAAATAGAGAAGAGAGAGATTGATAGTAACCATTTGAGAATACTTACTATTAGGTCTAAAGGTTACTAGATAATAACTACTATAGATGGCTGTGGTCCAGATCCTGAGTGGACAGCAAGATGTAGAACCTGTGAATATTGAAGAGGTAGCCTGTGCATGATGTGAGTGATTTGGAATAGAGTCTGTAAAGACTTATGGGAAACAGCTGCACCCGGGTACCTTTCCCTTACCATGATTCCTATTAAAAAAAACCCTAACAATACAATAGTTCTTCGGAGTGTGATGTTGTGTTGGTGCCAAGCACGAGAAAAACCAAAGTCATTAACAAAACCCCCTTTTACAGCACCAACTTCTGTTGATGAGTGCATGCAAGCTCTCTAGCTACAGAGAACCTCTTCTGCTCAAAGGATGAAAGTCAGCGCTGTGAGTCAGTTGCAGACCCAGATCCTCTGAGTTCCCATGTCTTCAAATGTATCTTCGATGAGGTGTCAGTATTTATTCACACACATGCATTTTCAGAGGTTGCAACCCCTGTAAAGAAACATTCTCATGAGTAGGGTTACTACACCTCAGGGTTTGACGTGGAGTCTCTGGGTTTTACTGCATCACCTCTTGACTCTGGGTGAAGTCCCTACCTTTCCCCTGGGTTATCTGGAGTGTTACTACAATTTTTTCTCCAGGTGGGCAGGGTTGCATTGGAAAAGGGGCAGGGCAAGGAGGTATCACTACACTACAAAGGGGATGTGGCCATGTTGAAAAGAGGTAGGACAGCCCCCTTGATCCACTCCTTTTGGCATGACCACACTCGTTTCCAGGTCAAAACGTATGGGAATGTGGCAAAAAATCCTGCCCTGACATGTGCGAGAAAAGCTGCGGCAGATCCCCATTCGCACTGACTCTTTTCCCAGCCGCTGGCTCCTCCGTGCTGCTGTATCTCCCTCACCCCTCCCACTGCCGCCACCGCTGCTGCAGGTGAGAATGCAGCCTCACTCTAGCTTCCCCTGTGTTCAGACAAGCACAACATTTGAAGGGAAGATCAAAAGCTGGGGGGATTCTTACCTCTCCAAATGTGGGGCTAAAGTGGGGAGGGAGTCTCCTACACCAGACAGAGGGGGCATACTCATGTGTACTATTCCTCCTTCATTCCCTGGGCCCTCCTAGAGTTCCCATATTCCCCTGGAGGTTTGTCCCACACACACAACCTGTACGCCTAGTCTCTGGGATTTAAAGGGTGTGTTAGCTTGTGTGTGTAAGGTGTATTTCCCCCCCCCCCCTCTTGCTGGGGTTCTTTTCTCCACTTGGCCAGAGTTCTGCACCCTCCTCAATGATGAGAATTGGCTTTGCCTGAATCAGGCTGCTGTTGTCCATCCTGAGGGGAATCTTTTGCCACAGGGGCACCATGAAGAGGAATAGTTCAGTCCTTGATAGTGTTGAAACTCGGCACTCAGTTTTCCCCAGAAAACCCTGAGGATTGAGGTACTCGACTTGGTTTTCTGAGCTCGAAAGTTGTGACGAATGGCCCCCAAAACTTTGGAACTCGGAAAATCCTCAGTCAAGTATAGAGAAGGGGACCAGAGGCCAACGCTAGGACCCTGCTCCCCCTTCCCTGGCCGCCACTTGCCAGGGAAAGAATAGGCCAATGGGGGCCAGGAAAAGAGGGAGTGGAGTCCTGGCGTGGGTTCAGAGGTGGGGTGCTAAGGGATGGGGGTCTAGCAGGGGCTGAGAGATAGAGTACTCGCTCTCTGGAGGGGCTCCTGTAATGTGTGACTTCCTCCGGACTGGGTAAGTTTAAAAAAAAAAAAAAAGCTGGGCATGCTCAGAAGGGCCCCTCCAGAGTGTGAGTACTCTTCCCTTCAGCCCCTGCTAGGCCCCCAACCCCTCTTTCCTGGCCCATTCCCTCCTCCCCCCCCCCGGCTTCCTCTGGCCCCCACTCTTGGAAACTACTTGTGAGTGTTCACCGAGGGTCTTTGGACCGGCCTGAGCACTTGGGGCTGATCCTCGGAGCTCGGGTGAATACTCGCAAGTAGTTTTTTTACTACTCACTTCAGCCCTAGGCCTTGAGTGGTGTGGCCTCCAATTACCCCTCCATACCCTGGCAGGTTTCTGTGTTGGTTTTTTTCACACAACATAGGGGTGTGATGGAGCAGGTTAGTCTAGCCTGCTCCATCACTCTCGATCCCACTGTTCTTGGACTATAAGATTAACAAACCCAGGACTCCAGGCAGTTGGTTTCTGGCTACAAGTGAGGTAGGAACTCCACCCAAGCTGACTCACACTGAGTGGTGCCCACAGCTCTGACAGGGATAGCCAAGGGTGTCGATGCTAGAGCTGAAATGAAAATCCGGGATGGATTCTGTCTTTGATGGATCTGCCCAATCTGAACCAGGTTGGATGAAACAGATATTGGTCATGATCCAATCTGATGGGTGGTAGGCTGGTTCTGTAGGTCTCCCAGTCAATAGAGCACCGAGGTGGGCCTGTTTTTACCTGCTTCCCTGCTGCAGGGGTACCCTGATGGCCAGGTAGCCCTTACTCCCTGCCCTCACAGTTGCCACTGTGGTGGCCTCCAGCTCCCTTATCAACCCTGGTGATCTCTGCTCCCCCAGCTCTGGTGCCCATGGGCGCAAGGAGAGAAGTGGGGTTAAACTGAGGAGATCCTACTTCAGGGGCCATGCTTCTCTGCACAGATCAAGGGAAATGTGTTTTGTTTGTTTTTTCTCTGTGTATCCTCCACTGTTCCAGGAACCCTCAGAACTTCCTTCTTTGGCTGCCTCTCATAGTGTGTCTGCGTCAGCGATTGCTTGCTGTCCCCACACCCTCCATTCCCATACGTTCCTGCCTCCTTCACAGCACAGCTGCTGTGTCTGAAGTGGGGGAGATCAGGAGAAAGGATATGCTATTTATTTAGCCCCTACCTGTCGTCGCACCCCCTCAATGAGACACAGAGACCGAAAGCTGGTTTAAAACTGGACGCACTCTTTATTCAACTCAATTATCAAAGACGGTGGGTGATTGCACAAGGAATATGGGTCCAGTATGCTAGCTACTTAATTCTTATTAACTCGGGTGCACCCCCATGTCAGCAGCCTCCAAAACAAAGCTCCCCTTCAACAGCACCCTGGCTCTGGCCGAAAAGGGGGAGCGTCCCAACTGTGGACTTGAGTAAGGAGCAGACTTCCAGGCACCCAGGGGTGGAGGGTGGAGAATGGCTTGGAGTAGCAGCTGCAGTACCCCTCGGGTGAATACCCCTCGGAACTTGGGTGAATACTCGCAAGTAGTTTTTTTACTACTCACTTCAGCCCTAGGTCTTGAGTGGTGTGGCCTCCAATTACCCCTCCATACCCTGAGTTCTGGGAGCGAGGGATCCCCTAACGATATTCTGTAGCTCTAATTCCCAAGGCTCCATACCCCTGGTGGTAGGGGGTCGGGGAATTCTCTGGCCTCCAGCACTAGTTCCCGGAATCGCTTGATGTGAAAGCGAGAGAAGGCATCGGCTGTGCCATTGTAAATGCTGGGAACGTGTTGTGCTGTAAACAAAATATTGTTTCGAAGGCACGCCCCAACCATTGCCCGGACCAATGTCATGACCCGGGGGGAACAAGAAGACAGGGTGTTTATTACATGGACTAGTCACACCAAAATAATACAGTGCGATTGACAAACTGGTCAGCCCATAGCAGTACCGCTACCACTATGGGGAACAGCTCTAAGAATGTTAGGTCTTTCGTTACCCCCATCTCACACCACCCTGGCAGCCAAGGCTCGGCACACCATCTTGCCCTAAAGTACACCCCAAACCCTGCCCCACTGGTGGCGTTGGAGTGCACCTGGAGATCGCTGTGGAGCAAGCACTTCTCCCTCCAAAAACTCACACTGTTATATTCCATCAAAAATCCCAGCCATGACTTGAGGTCCTGCTTCATGTCCTGCGTCACTCGGCTGCAGGTCTCCCCTCAGCTTCCCATACAGTCTGGACAAAAATGCTCTGCCAGGTGCTATGACCCAACATGCAAAATTGAGGCTACCAACTATGGACTGCAAGGACCAAACGGTGATTTTCTGGGAGAGCCTGCATTCCTTAATCTTTTCCTTTAAGTCATCCAGTTTGTTCTCGGGCAGTCTGGACAATTTTAATTCAGTATTCAATACTATCCCCAAATAAGTGATTGTCGTCGAGGAGCCCTCTGTCTTTTCAGGAGCAAGGGGTATGCCCAATTCGTCCGCCATCTCCTGGAACAGTCATAGTGAGGTTGCGCCTTCAACTGATCTGGGAGGTGCTATAATCAGGAAGTCGTCCAAGTATTTGGTCAATTCGCCTCCCCCCCACCGTTGTTTGAAAATTCATTTCACTAGGGAACTAAATCGCTCAAACACCGAGTAGGAAATGGAACACACCATAGGCATTGTCTGGTCGTAGTAATATTTACCCTCAAAATGAAAAGCCAGGAGATGGAAACTATTGGGGTGCACTGGAAGCAGTCTAAATGCCAATTTTACGTTGCATTTCGCCAACAGTGCACCTTTTCCCATGTTCCTTGACCGCCTGGTCAAAGGATGCATACCTGATCGTTGCAAGTTCTTTTGGTATGGCATTGTTTACTGAGGTGCCCCGAGGATGGGACAAGTGGTGGATCATTCGGAATTCGCCCTGGTCTTTCTTACGGACTATCCCCAATGGGGATAGGACCAGGTAATGCATAGGAGGGTGTTCGAAAGGGCCTGCGACTCTACCTTCGACGTCCTCTTTCTTTATTTTACTTCTCATGAGGTCTTCTTGCCCTTCTATTGATTTTAGGTTTTTAACATGTACTATAGGCTCGACTGGACCTGCTGGTATTATGAAACCATGTCTAAAACACTGCACCACATAGTCTACTTCAGTCCTGTTTGGGTGCACTCGTAGGGCTACCTCCAAGGCATAAACCAGAATTGGTGTTGGCCCCCTTTTGGGGGCAGGACCCCAAAGATGCTCCCTGGTTACCCTTCCCAGTTCCGCCCCCAGAGTTGTAGCGGCCTCCCCCTCCCTTTTGGCAGGGCCAGTAACATGTGCTCTCAGGGTGCCCCCCCCCACAACTGGAGCACACGTGGCGAAACCTGCACTGCTGATGGTTGCACTGGCCGGCTTTGTTATATTCCCAGCATGGGCTGGGTCCTCCTTGTCCTCTTCTATGACTTTCCCCCCAGTATGGTTCGTTGGCAGGAGCTACACCTCCACGAACTAGGGGATGCCCACTGTCAGACTTAGGTGCCTTTGTGGCATCAACCATGCATTCTAACCATATATCTGGGGCATGGTTATCCCAACACAGGCCCAGTGTGTTTGCCACCCTATGATGAAATGCTTCGTCATAGCGCAGCCAAGCTCCTGGAGGACCGGTTCCATGGGCTCTGCGAACTATGTCCGCATATTTATGTAGCTCCAAACCATGCTCAGGGTCCGCCTGCATTATGACCCTCATATATACTGCAAATGTGGAGGTCCAGTTTGCCCAGTTCCTATCAGCTTTGGGGCACCAGAATTTTTCTTTATCTTTCTCGCCGTCTGGTTCAGAGTGATCCATTATCAGGTCACTGAACAGGAGTGCATACAGGTTCACGTAATCCCCGCGCCATATCTTTTATTTTGTTGCAAGCATTAAGTGGCTCCCAAAAGGTGCCACCACGTCTGAAATAACTCCACCCGGTGGGTGGATCACCGGTGCTGTCCCGGCTCCACTCATAGTTTGGGACTGGTTCAGACCTGGCGGAGGGAGGGGAGGGGATGGTTCGGTAATTAAATTCCTTACTGGCTCTCCACTTGGGTGTGGCCTGGCCTGGTCACCCCGGATTCCCCCGCAGGTGGGATAGCTTCGGAACACCCATGCCCACTCTCCATTTATCTTCAAAAGCTGTGGACCCGCAGGGTCTTGCAACTGTGCAGCCGGCACTGGGAGGGCCAACCCAGCTTGACTGTTCCCTTGCTCATGCATGGGCCTATTTGGTGCCGTCTGCCACCATTCGCTGAAGGTTGTCCCTATCGTCTCCCCCCTAGTGGGGGCAATCCAACCCTTCCCGAGGTGTCCGGTGCCTGCCCCCCCATGAGTGTTGGACTCACCATGCCCTGCTTCCGGCTGTAGCCCGTTCCCATCAGGAAACCCTGAGTTGTTCCTCTCCTCCTGCCTGGGTGGGGCCTCATGCAGCGCATTTTCCAGAGCGACGATCCTCTGCCACATGGCGTAGTCGGTGCTCGTCGCTTCTTGGGCAGGTACTTCCATTCGCCTCCCTGTCACTGGGGGTTCATAACCAGGTGAAACAGATATCCTGGCAGGCTCCTCCTGTACCGGTAGGATACCTAGGGGTCGCACTGGGGCGCCCAGGGCAGTCGTGACTAACCTGCCCCCCCACAACTGATATTGGGCTAGGCCGGGTACCCCCCTCAGGTCCCATTGAACCTGCACCACTGTGCTATCTCCCCTTGCCTGGTCTGCCCACCCCTGCTCTTCTTTGGGGATGGGAATCTCCTGATTGACCAACATCTGTTGGGAGAGGGTTTCCTGGGTGCCTACCCTGCTGTGCCCCCCCTGAACATGCCCTGCTCTGGCCCCTAATCCGGTTGGCCCTGAACCTCCATCCTCTCAGAAGCGAGCAGGGGGGGGTGACCACCCTGGTGCCACGCCTAAGTCCCTCCGGCGGCTGGGGGAGGGGGCTCTGAGCCCCCACTATTGGTTGAAACTGTCCCTCGGGGGGGGCGAAGGCCCAAGACTGTCCCTGTGGCCCCAGGCCCCCAATAGGAGGGGGCATGCCAGGGCTCGATGTGCCTCCTAATGCCTGCGAAGTGGCCAGTGTCAGGGCTGGGTCATGGGCCCACAGCATGGCCTCACATACCGTGAGGTGCTCCAACAATTGCGCCCTAGATGGGGCCCCCTCCCCCGCATTCTTGCTCTCAGGGTTACTGCCAGATGAGAGGTGCTGGTTCTCTTCTGGCTGACTGGACTTTTTCGCTGCCGCTCCTTTTTTCTTTGTCCGACCCATCTCCGATGTTGGCCTTCTTGGTGACGAGGTTAAGCCCAGCAGCAAGAGCTTCTTGCTACTGCCTCAGTCATGTCCCCTCACCAACTGCCACTTTCACGTGGCCAGAACGGCTCCGCCCTTCCTACAGAGGATGGAGTCCATTCAGTTCCCGAGCGTGGCGGCTCTGTGTGCGTGCTCCGAGCTGGTTGCTGGGCAACCAGCTCCCCGGCCGGAAGCACTCTACCGTGCTCTGCCACGGCCTCCCATTTGCTTCTGGGTCAAGCCCCCTTCTCATGATGGGGGCCCCCGACATTTACCCCGTCGCTGCCATTGCGGCGGCGAAAGGGACTTCTCACTTTTTGGTAGAACAGCATATGGGCAGGCACTTAATCTGGACGTACCTGGATCTACAGGGATCTGGGATATTTGTAGCAACACACCCCACATCAAGCAGAGAAGAGTTTTCCCCTCTCATAGCTGACTTGAAGGAACACCACCACCAATGCACAACCCACTCCTCTCAGACTGATGCCTTTAATCCTTTTGTTATGACTGCAAACTCCCCCCACTTAATCTTGTTCTGGCCTTTCACAGGGGAAGTATAAATGGAGTTGCTTTTAATATTTAAAATTGGAAGAATGAGCACAGCTCTAGAGAAACCCTCATTCCTTCCACCCTCTCCACCTCCTGTGTAACAGATCTAATGTTCAGAGCAGGGCTTTTATTTTTAAACATAACATTCAGACTGTAGGGGAACTGTTTTTGAAATCTTGAATATTTTAAAGCCATTCTATCATACATGATTTGCACTAACTCCTTGCTAATAGCATAGCCCGTTGCTCTTTTCTCTGCAGTGCAAAGTTAAGCTCGCGTTCAGTTTCCTTTCTAACATAGTTAGTGTCAAGACCAAGAGCTTGTACTTAGAAAGTGTGGGGGTGAGGGAAGGACAGGAAAGGGGAAGCTTTTTTATGTCTAAAGATCAGGCTAGCCATTTATCAATGGCCAGTGGGGTCACATCAAAAACACATTGAGGTGGTGTTCTGAATCACTCAAAATTGAACTTAATCCACCAAATCCAATATATTTTGGTGCCAAAATAGCACCATTGCCTGAGACCACAAAGAGGAGGAATTTGTAGAGCATAGGGAAGGGATAGGACTGGGGAAGAGATGGGTGTGGCAAACAGTAGTCATGTTGAGACAATGGATGGTTGGGTGAATGCATAAGAAAGAGGGAGGTGGAAATGATTAAATCATGGGTTTGGACTGCAGATCTAGCCCCCATCCTCATCTTTGCTGCCTTTCCCATGGTCATGCTCCTTCAGCATTCAAGGAGAGCAGCCAAATCCAGGAACTGGAAAGAGGCCAAATAAACCAGCCATGTACTAGATTTTGCTGGGGGTTCTTCATTCCTGATCTAGCATCACAATTGCCCTTTTTTCTGGCTCACTGAGGCTTCTCTACCTTTGGAATGTTACTAAAGCTGTTACTTAATTATCTTTTATGAAGGAATTCCTCCCTACTAAACAGAGCAGAGACCGCAATCATAGTGTACTGGAGTTTTCAGAAAACCTTTGATGATTCTCATCAAAGAATCTCAAGAAAACAAAGGGGATAAGAAATAAAGCCCTTTCATGGGTCAGTAACTGGTTAAAGTCAGTAGTAGTATGTTTATTTTGACTCAACCAATTGGTCTCAGCAAATACACAAGTTAAAACAACATCATCTCTAAACAAATCAGAATACATACTCGGAGAACTATCTGCTGGAGGCATAAATAAACCACTTCTCTGACTAGAGGACTGAGCCAGAAGAATATACAGCCAAAGCAATAATATACAAAATCCCCCATGGGACCACTTGAGAAAGACAAAATATTCCCAACAACCAGGAGGAACATAGCCACTTCAGCAAAACTGAAAAGCCAAAAAGAGCAATTAAAGATATTGTTTATGCCTCCTCCTCATCATCAAAGCATGAGCAATTTTTTTAAAAAAATTAAATTTTAAATTTTTTTAAAAAAATTTTAAGCTGTTGTCCAAGTGTAAACCAAACTCTATCCTGGTGTCACTGCCATGACTGCCCCATGAACGGCCCACAAATGGCCTGCGCTCTTTGGGTGCTGCCCTTCCGGCTGGTAACCCCAGGGCCCAGCCCTTGGCTAAGTACCTATGGAAGCAAGGGCCAGGTTTCAGTCAACAAGCTCCCTCTCTGCAGCTCCAACACAGGTAAAATGAGACAAACCAAACTGCAGACCCAGGCCCTGGTTAAAGCCAGAAAACAAAAGGTAAGAATAAATGGCTAGGTCAATTTTCACAAAGGAGAGAAATTAACAGTGGGTGCCCCAGGGATCTGTAATGGCTGCTGAGGGGGAGAGAGGCTGGCAGGACACCTATGTGTCCCAATGGCGTGGCCCTTTCTGGCTGGAGGGGAGTGGGGCTTTGCATCAGGGCAGGGCTTCTGTGAGTGGGGCTGCTTCCTCTGGTGTGGTTCCTCCCCCACAAACAATTTCTGGCCTCTCATATTTTAGTTGCCAGGATGCCTCTGTGGAGCCTGCAAGCTGCTCGAAATTTCACCATGGGGTTGGATTTGTCAAATGCGGGGAAAGAGAGAGATGATTTAAAGCAGGGCTGCACCAAATATAAAAACAAACAAACAAACTTGGAAGTGTTTCTGAGGTTCCAAGTACTGAGTCTGAGTTTTTGACCACCATTCGGAACTGGTACCGAAGACTTGGAAATTGGAAATTGGAAATCCTTGGAACTTGAAACCTTGGAACTTGGAATCATGAAAACTCAGAAACACTCAGTGCCCAAGCCGACATGTGGTGCCACGTACGGCTGTTTAATGTTTACTATCCCAACCCCAATCATGGTGCAGAGGAGTGCATCCACCCCTTCCTCCCTGCCCCTCCATGCATGCCCCTATGAAACCAGATGCAACCCACCTCCAATATGCCTCCTTTGCTCCATGCCCCAATGCAAGGCAAGCCCTCTTCCCAAAGCACACCACAATTAACCAGAAAGCATTCCCCCATGTCCCAGCTGAGCACATCTTGGCAAACCCACAGCAGAAGTGCAAACCCCCAAAGTGCAAACCCCACAGCATTGCCTCTGCATCTTCCAGAGGTGGTGTAAGACCTTTCTATTTTATAAGATATTTGGCAGGGAGGGATAGGGAATGTGGGTTCTTATGGGTTTTTGGGGTAGATGTGGGTGGGAGTATTGTTTTTATCCATTTGTAAGCTTCACTGAATCATTTACCAGGGGCGGGATAAAAATTAAAATAGATAGTCAGGCAATTCCCCCCCACCCCAAATCCAAGCCAAAATACTTAGATACAGCAGTCTAGCACACACAGCCAAAGTCACCAAATAGACTGAAAAATGCCCAAATGGCCACTTTGCCCCTGACAGCCAATCAAAGAATGTCCTGTACTTGTCCACTCCTCACCTGTCCCCTCCCATTACCCCCATACCTACCAAATATGGCACTAGGTTTCATTTCCTAGCTCTGAGAAGGTTATGTCAGGAGTGGGTCACTCTGGTCACATCAGGGGCTCTAGACATCCCGATGCCTGAACAATGACACAGATGCACACAGTTCAGAGCAAAAACGCACAGATCCATCACTCAGTTGAGGAAACTAAACTTTCCGAGTACTGGGCCTGATCCTCAGAACCTCAGAACTTGGTGATTCTGAACCGAGGACAGTGATCCTCGGTATATTCTGAAAAAAATGGAATACCGAGTTTCAGCACTAATTTAAAGTCATCCTTACCTCCTGTTTCATTCTGGTCCTTGACTAAGTGCATCTCTGCCCATACCAGGCAATTTGGCCTAGTATGATCAGCTGAGGTAGGTACAGTGGTCATCCTAAATCAGGGGCTGTCAAGACATTCAATCAACATTTGTTGTAGCCCACAATCCTTAGGTGGGGGAGGAGGGCAGGGCCATGCCAGAAAGGGGTGAAGAGGTTTTCCAATTTCTTTCCAACATAGTCACATCCCTTTCCAAGCATAGTGCACAGAAAGAGCAATGGACATGATAGATAAGGGCATGGTGAGGGGGCTCTCCTGACCTGTCTCCCACTCCTCTGAAGCAGACCACCCTAGGATGACTCCTTAGTAAAGTAGATCGATCCTGTGCAGGGTAAATCTAGCCTTCCTTGTCCTAAACCTTTTTGATTTTCATAAAACTGGATAATTTAAGATGTGACGGGCCCAGAGACCCGCCACGCTGAACCACGCACTGGGATTCATTTTGGATCCCAGTCAGGAATCCAGCCATCCATCCTTTAGACGTGCTGGTCTGATTCTCACAGGGGATCGGGGAGGGGGCAGGGCTGCGTGGTGTGATGTGCGGCCTCACGGCCCTGCCCCCCCCGCACTCCCCTGACCGCTGGCCCTCGGGGTGACGGGTGGGCGCAGTGACCAAAGGGGCCGCTGCGCTCGATCCTGTCCCACGGTCGGGGCCATGATCCGGGCCGGGCTGAAGGTAACAGACGTTACCTTTGTTCCATCCCGGATCGTGGCCAATCCAACCACGGTACTGGGCCCCGAGGACCGATTCCGGGCCTGCTCTTACCACGGTTCTGGACCTCCGGGTGGCCGGAGGTTCAGAATCGTGGGTATTTTGATTCCCGTCAGTGATTCACTGTGGTGAACATCTGGTGGGCATCAAACTGACGTTACGGGAATCACGGCCACCACAGGGGATTCACTGTGGTTGATTGTGATCTCGTAACGTCTGAAATTACCCACTGTTAACATTTTAAAAGTCAGTATGCAATAGAAGTGAATGGGACTGATCTGCATGTGAATAGCCCACTTTATCTACCAGAGGATCATCCTGTGCATAATATTAGTGCAGCTTCATTCAAATTTGCTATAATAGGGCACAGTCCTCCACCACTGAAGTCAATAGCTTGGCTCTCATTGGGGCTGATCCCAAGTCCCACAGACCAGCGCATTCAGCACAAACGGCATGCACACACGCACATATGCATGCACGAATTACTCACCCCCCCAGCATGGGGCCTGCGACATGTGTATAAACCACCCAGTGGTGGCACACAAATGCACAAACTGTGTTGCTGTTTGGCAGCAGTGCCCTCAGGCTTTGGGATTGAGGCCAGTGGCTCTGATACTATAGCCTACGAATCCCAGCGTGGAGCTGTGTGTGTACACATGTGTGTAGTTTGTGCGCGGCACAATGTGCCGGCAATATGCATGAGTCCTGTGTGGCTTCATGAATGCACAGCTCCACACAGGATCTGCAGGCTGTAGGATCAGGGGAATTGACTTTAACAGTCGAGGATTATGCACCCTAAATATAGAGAGGAACAGAGCTTAGGAAACATTCCAATTAAGTTAGTATTTCTCATGATCAAAACTGGAACGTTATTGAGGTAACTGTTTCGAGTTCCCACTTTGGGTGCAATCCAAACCCATTAAAGTCAATGACATAACTCCCATCAACTTCACAGGAGGCAGGAATTCACCCTTCATCTTGCTTTCTCCCACTACATAGCAGGTAGCTCTATAGTATTCACCATTTCTTAGCCTGGCATTATCTCTAACATGTTTTCTTCCTCTTTCCCCCTTCCATATAACCATTGCCAACACCACCATCAATTGTCCCCAAGGATGGAACTTTTAATCATTTGAATGTGAACAATGTAATTCTGAACACACTTTAGCTGATTTCAGACTCTAAAATTCCCCTTCAGTTAGATTTCTAGCTGTGTTGCACAAATGGTTTCTTTCTTTTAATGCTAATGATCTAAAATTGAAATTTATTGAATTCAAGTGAGCACTAATGCTTAATAAATCACACTGGTGGAGATTTTAGGTGAACTTAGTGATAAATACAGGGTTTAAATCACAGCTTATGTAATGCGGGCAAATGCAGGCAGCTTCCTTTTTCTCCCAAGGTTACACTTTCTGGATGTGACCCGATCACCCCCAAATAGCATTGTTTCAAATCCTTTTAAAATGCCCATAAGTTACATGATTCTTTAGGGGTATTGGATAAAGACACACTGTTCAGAGCAGGGGAAACAGAGCAAAGGTCGGAAATAAAACATATTGGTCCCCCTGGGAATGGGGACCCATTAGGGGGTTGTCTGAAGATGGGAAGGATCTCCTCACTCCCCTCCCTGCTCAGAAAAAGCCAAGTGGGGAAGTCCCTTGACTCAGCTGTGCAGCTCATTGGCTGGGGGAGAATAAGAGAGCAGTGAGCAGCGACTGGGACAGTAGGAGCCCTAGCCCAGTGCTGAGGAGAGTCAGCCCGGGAAGTGCACATGCCAGGAAGTGCAGGTGTTGTTTTTTTAACTTGGTTTTAGCTCACCGAGAACTTCCAGTGCTCAGGTCATTCTACAACAAAACAAGCACCTGGATTTTGATAAGCTTATTCTGCTTACTGAGATCACATTTGAGCCTTAGTCCTCAATTATTCTGATGGGGTTGCTGGTGGAGTATTTGGATTCCAGTTTGAGATGTCAAATGCAGCCCTTTTTTCAGCTGTATTCAGTTTTCCTCAGAATCTAATACCAAGGGCTGGTACAAAGGACTCCTACCCTTTCACACACTTTCAGTTAAACTGGTGCGACTTTGTGTGTAGACTAGGGCTGAAATATTGAGATTATTTGATCTTGGAATGGCCAAGCACTGAGATATCTTCACTGAGGAAAACAAAATCACTGCACATGCGCAAATAACTGCAACCCTTAACCAAAATGGCGGTGGCAGATTTTGGTTAATGGCGGTGGCCATTTTGCACATGCACAATGAATTGGGTTTTTTGAAATAAACTTTCTTGCCGAGAACTTGTACCGGGACTGAGATATCAATGAGCTGTCAGTCCCAGTAGTCAACATAGCAAAAAATACTTGTAAAACAGCAATTTAGCTGCTCGTTTCACCTCTAGTACAGACCAGACCATCAGTTATGTGAGCTCTTTGGGAGCAGGGAGACCCTTCCTGCTTATAAACAGGTACAGTTTCTAGCACAGCAGTAGCCTGATATTTATTTTGAATGGGGTCTCTTATGTCAGTGGTTCCCTTGAGGTTTTGCCTTTGTAATCCTCTTTTGAGCAGGACTGGATGCAGGCAAGTGCAGACTGTGGACCTTAGAAGGCTCCATGGGGTTCATCAATAAACATGGAATGACAACATGAGTTTAAGAAGCAGCAGCATAAAATAGAGCCCACAGAGCCTCAAAGGTAGGAAGCCCCAGCCTATATTATCTATATTGTCAGATATCATTCAAAAGGTATTTTCCACAGATATTCATTTCAGCTCTAGTCTAATGGGACATCTAGGAGACACATACTCTGAGGTATCCCTTCCAACTCTAATTTTAATTTTCTTTTTGTGAGCAATGGGAATAAACAAATGAGAAATGTGCAGCATGTGATGCCTCTCATTAGCACCGTTATGAGTCACTCACAACGTAGCCCCTTTAACACTTCTTCTATGAAGTACAACTGCAGGAAATCTGCTTAACCCAAAATGAAGCGCATGCTAGAGAAGGCTTCCCTCTACAGTGTTCTCTCTTCCTGTAATGAGTATGGGAAAGGTGGGGGTGGTTGTGCAAAAGAGGAAGGCAAAGCTAGGGATCCAACTACGATTACCTTCTCTGCAGAGTTGACACATGCAGGCTCATTATTGCATAATGTTTTATTCAACGAAATAACTTTAATGTTGTCGCTTAAATTGAATTTGCTCAAACATCTTAATCTCCAGCCTAATGCCTCTCAAGTGTCTGCTTGGGGTTTGCATTTTCTTCAGAATTATAGCACCAGAGCACTGGAAACAGCAAAATTATATGCCAGTTGCAAAACAATGTGGCTGTAATGGGGTAATCGGCCTTCAGCATAATTAAAGATATATTTCCTCATCAAAGCAATTCTGTTGGAGACTGATGGGCTGTCATTGTGCAAATCATCCACTTAGTAAAAAAAACCTTTATTGGAGCTGCACTGAAAATTGGGGTATGCAAATAGATAATTATTTTTTTTAAAATAATCACAAGTTAAAAAGCAATCAAGGTGATTATACAGAGCTGTTTGATCCTGGTGTACTGATGAATGTAACTTCTGGCCTGATGGAAAATATTTGAGCTTACTTATTTAATAAGAATCATAGAGATAAAAGCCCTCTGGAAAGAAACAGGGCCACATTAAGCTTGTACAGGCTAATTTTACTTCTTAGTAGTAAAATCAGTGAGAAGTAATGAACTGAGGTTAGAAATATGGTAGTGAGACATCAAAGAAAACTGAATTTGATTCTCATGCCTGATGGTACCATAGTTCAGTGTCCAATTAGTCACTCAGAGTAGAGACAGGCATGTTCCTTGGGCAGTAGTAGTGCTTTGCATCTGCAAATCTAGATGGTTTAAAGTTCCAGTTCAAAATTCTATCTGTTATAAAAGAAACCTCAGAAGAGTAGATAGAGCAGTGGACTTCACCTGGGTTCATGGGAGACCGGGATTCAATTCTAGTGTCTGGACCCTGTATTCAGAGTTATCATTGTACAGAGAGCCTGTTTGTAGCCTAGTGGATATTTAAGGAGTTTGTACTTGGATATGGAAGAGTAGGATTCAAATGCCATCTTAGTGATTAACTCATTAGGAGTCCTATGGAAGTCATTATCTCTTGGTCTCAATTTCCTGTCTTAAAAATGAGAATGACAGTGACCTATTTCACAGGTCTGTTGTGAAAGTGAACTGTGTACGGATGACGGTTGGCTGAACCGCACTAGACAGCACTAGACAAATGATAAAGAATAATGTGCGAAAGATGCTTGGATCAGCTGTAAGAACATAAGAAGTGCCATACTGGGTCAGACCAACGGTCCATCGAGCCCAGCATCCTGTCTAGGACAGTGGCAAATCAAAGGGGCCTGGGAGAAGCACCAAACAGGTCACCATGCTATCCATTCCCTGTGGGTCATCCACAGGCTCACGACAGTAAAGGGTTTTGTTCCCCAATCCTATCTGGCTAATAGCTGCTAATGGACCTATCTTCCAGAAACTTGTCCAAACCTCTTTTAAACTCAGCTATACTGCTGGCCGTGACCACCTCCTCTGGCAGTAAATTCCACAACCTAATTGTACGCTGAGTGAAAAAATATTTTCTTTTGTTTGTTTTTACTCTGTCACCTGTGAGTTTCATGGAGTGTCCCCTAGTTTTAGTACTTGTTGAGAGGGTAAATTCCCATTCCCTGTTTACAAGTTCCACAACACTCATGATTTTATAGACATCTATTATATCTCCTCTCAGACGTCTCTTTTCCAAGCTGAAAAGTCCCAACCTAGCAAGCCTCTCCTCATAATGGTGCTGTTCCATACCCTGGATCATTTTTGTTGCCCTTCTCTGTACCTTTTCTAGTTCCGCTCTGTCTTTTTTGAGATGGAGCGACCAGAACTGCACACAATATTCAAGGTGCGGTCGCACCATCGATTTGTATAGAGGCATTATGACATATTGAGTATTGAGTATTTTGAAACCAACGGTGAACTTGGGCCCTGGGAGCCATAGTAGGCATTGAGCCTTAAAAATTGGAACCTTGATGACAACTGACCATCTACATATATGTTCAGGTAGGCATTTTTGCAGCACCTATAAAGCAGAAAGGAAATAAAAAGTGAATCAATAGGAGAAAAGGATAAGCCCCAGACTGGGTCTCTCCTATATGTAGTTTGTGCATTTTTTGCACTTTCTATATTCTGCTTATTTTGAATATGTACATCCCACTGAAGAAGGGGCTATGACCCCGAAACGTGTTTGGGAATGATTTCATTGGGAATTGTTCATACTGAGTGACATGGTTGTGTTACCATTTTTATGATTATTGTTGTTGTATTTGTCCATATGCATGATTTTAAGGATTGCTGATTGTACATGAACATTTTTTTAGGACTGATTATTTTGATTGTTACTTATTTGTTCTTAGGGGCACAGGAGGCCCTATACTGTATATATAGATCAAATTTATAAATTGTTTAAATATTAGTACCCTTGTTTTTTCTTGTTTGCATTATGATATCCTCAGTTTTATTCTCATCTTCCCCTTGTCCCCTCTCCTTGTCGCCCCCTCCTTGTCTTTTTAGATTGTAAGCTGGAGGCACAGACCACGTCTTTATCTTTGTTCTGTAAAGGACCAGGTACATGGCTAGTGCTATACAAATGTTTATTATAATAATAATAATAACAATAATAATAATAATAATAATAATAATAATTATTATTATTATTAATATTCCCTTGCAAATAATTCCTAACATTCTATTTGCTTTTTTGACCGCTGTGGCACGCTGGGCTGAGGATTTCAGTGTATTATCCACAATCACTCCCAGATCCTTTTCCTGAGTGGTAACTCCAAGCTTAGTACCCAGCATTGTGTACTCATAATTTGGATTATTTTTCCCAATGTGCATCACTTTGCACTTGTCCACATTAAATATCATCTGCCATTTAGATGCCCGTGCACCCAGTCTTGTAAGATCTTGCTGCAGCTCCTCACAGTCTGCTCATGTTCTGACTACTCTGAATAACTTGGGTGTCATCTGCAAATTTTATCACCTCACTCTTAACACCCTTTTCCAGATCATTAATTAACATTGAAAAGAACTGGTCCCAGTACAGATCCTTGGGGCACAACACTTTTTACATCCCTCCATTGTGAAAACTGGCCATTTAGTCCCACTCTTTGCTTCCTATCCTTTAACCAGTTACCAATCCATAGCAAAACACTACCTCCTATCCCATGACTTTTTAATTTTCTCAAGAGTCGTTTATGTGG
>QEPC01007501.1:1516293-1540065 GCA_003113815.1 Sphenodon punctatus | reverse complement strand
AAACATGTAGTCCTTTCAACTGTGCCTTTTAGTTTCTTTCTAACTAGCTTCCTCATTTTGGCATAGTCTCCGTTTTTAAAGTTAAAAGCCAGTGCTGTACTTTTAATTAACTTTCTCCCTCCAGCAACTATGTCAAATTTGATTATATTATGATCGCTATTGCCTAGTGGCTCGGCCACAGTTACTCCTTGCACTAGTTCCTGTGTGCCACATAGGACTAGAGCTAAAGTAGCTCCTCTCCTCATTGGTTCCAGAACCAATTGCTCTAAAAATCAGTCATTTATGGCATCCAGAAATTTTACCTCCACATCCCGCCCCAAGGAGGCATTCACCCAGTAAATATTGGGGTAGTTGAAGTCACCCATTATTATTACATTCCCAGTTTTAGTAGCCTGTTTAATCTCTGTTAGCATTACATAATCAGTCTCTCTATTCTGGTCTATTCTGGTCAGGGGGGTAATAATATAGCCCCACTGCTATACTCTTCTGCTTGATACCTGGAATTTCAATCCATAGGGATTAGAGGGAACAGTTTGCATCCTGCAAAAGTTTTATTCTACTTGCCTCAATGCTGTCCTTAACATAAAGAGCCACCCCACCACCAAGCACCAACACGATCTCCTCTGTCCTTTCGATATATCTTGTACCCTTGTATTACAGTGTCCCATTGGTTATCCTCACCAGGTCTCTGTGATGCCTACAATGTCTAGATCTTCATTTAGCGCTATAAACTCTAGTTCTCCTATCTTACTTTTTAGACTTCTAGCATTAGATACTTAAATGTATAGACATTTAAACGTAAATTTAATGCCACAGCCAGAACCGTGCACTCCACAGTGCCTGTCGGCTTTCCTCCAGGTTCTAGTTTAAAGACTGCTCTATCCCATTTTTAATTTTTAGCGCCAGCAGTCAGGTTCCATTCTGGTTAAGGTGGAGCCCATCCTGTTTGTATAGGCTCTCCTTTCCACAGAAGGTTCCCTAGTTCCTAATAAAACTAAAGCCTTCCTCCTTGCACCAATGTCTCATGCATGCATTGAGACTCTGGAGCTCAGTTTGCCTCTGGGGTCCTGCGCGGGGAACGGGGAGCACCTCTGAGAATGCTACCCTGGAGGTTCTGGACTTCAGTCTACTACCTAGTAGCCTAAATTTGGCCTCCAGAACCTCCCTCTTACATCTACCTGTGTCATTGGTGCCCACATGGACCATGACAACAGGCTCCTCCCCAGCACTCCCTAGGATTCTGTCTATGTGTCGCGTGAGGTTCGCAACCTTCTCACTGGGCAGGCAAGTTACCATGCGATCCTCATGGCCACCAGCTACCCAGCTGTCTACATTCCTAATAATAGAATCCCCAACTACCACAGGTGTCCTATTCCTACCCTTCTGGGCACACACCTCTGGAGAAATATCCTCAGTGTGAGAGGATAACACATCACCTGGAATGCAGGTCCCAGCTACAGGATCACTTCCCACCATTCCAGTCTGATGCTCTCCTTCCTGGAGACCTTGCCCCTCCAAAGCAGCACAGGGGCTGCCAAAGTTCTACTGTGTCCCTGAAGAACTCCTCAATAAACCTCTCTGTCTGCTTCAGCTCCTCCAGCTCTGCCACTCTAGCCTCCAGAGAACGTACACATTCTCTGAGAGATAGGAGCTCTTTGCACCGGGTGCATACATATGACCTCTCTCCAACAGGAAGATAGTCATACATGTGACACTCTGCAAAAGACTGGATAACCCCCATCCCACTACTGGACTGCAGTGTCTGCATCTTATTTAGAGGGATGGTTAGTCTTAGCACTAGTTATGTGATTATGTACGATAGGACATGGGTTAACTGTCCTGCACAAGTGCCCTCACCTCACCTCACCAAGGTGTCCCACCCACGGCTCCTTTCCACGGCAAACTCCCTGGCAAACTCCCCTGTTTGCTATGCCTATTCTCTAGTTCCTAGGTTGCTTGCTGTCTGCTCTCCTTCTGAACTCTGGAGGCCTGGCCTCTGAGTCAGCAGGAGTTAGCTCCTCCCCTTCGTTAAGCTACACTCAGCACTCAGCTAACTCCTCCCCCTTGTTAAGCAACACTCAGCACTCAGCTAGCTCCTCCCCCTTGTTAAGCCTAGGTCAAGCAACACTCATCTCTCAGCACTCTAGTCACCCCACAGCACACGACCTGTCTGACAACAAGCACACATAGACCCCTCACCCAAACAAATCCTCCACTTATCCTCTCTTGGTCCTGCTCACAGCAGTACTCCCTGGCAAACTCCCCTGTTTGCTATGCCTGTTCGCTAGCTCCTGGTCCGCTCCGCTCCTAGGTCTCTTGCTGTCTGCTCTTCTTCTGAACTCTGTAGACTCCCTTGGGGACTGCAGGGTTGCCAACTTGCATGATTTTATCATATATAATGGACTTCTTAAAGCCCACAGTCCCAAGACATGCTACAGTTATAAAAATTTCAGCTTCCATTTCCAGCAAGTTTCTAGCCCTTATGATTGTGGAGGCAATGCAATCCTCCAGGGAGGGCTGATCCCGCAGAATTGGAAAAGGAGTTGGATTGTTCCTATTTTTAAAAAAGGAGAGAGGAGTAATCCCAGCTGTTACAGGCCTATAAGCTTACTTCCCATAATAGGCAAGTTTTTTTCTTCTATCATCTGTCAACATCTTCAGGAATGGGCTGACTTAAAAGGAATAACTCCCAATGAACAGTATGGTTTTAGGGCTAATAGATCTACCATCGATTGCGCCTACATTGTTGCGCATGTAGTTGCGAAATATTCCAGAATTAGATCTGGAAAACTTTATATGGACTTCATTGATTACACCAAGGCCTTTGATTCAGTCCCTCGTGGGAGATTATGTAGCAAACTAAAAGCATATGGCCTCGATCATAATCTGCTTGCCATTTTGAAAGCAATCCACGAGCATAATGCTGCGAGAATCAAGGGCTCGGGTGCGAATGAATACTCCGAGTGCCCCGATCCATATTAATAGAGGTGTCCGCAAGAGATGCCCCCGGCCTCTCTTCTCTTTAATCTGTTTGTTGCGGATTTAATTCCTGCAGTTAAGGAAACTAATCCACATCTCCCCAAAATACTGGACTATACACTGTATGCACTCCAATATGCAGATGACTTAGTCCTATTTTCGCAAACTAAGAAAGGACTAAGGTCCACTATTGAGGGCTTAGTAAAATATTCTACTACCAATGAATTGGATGCAAATGCTGAAAAATCTAAGATACTCATAGCCGGACAAAAGTTTCGCCCTCACAAGTGGTCAGTGGCAGATCTCTCTATTGAGGTGGTAAATGCCTTCTCATATCTGGGCATTACATTTACCTCAAAAGGTACCTGGACACAATATCATAGTACATGAGCCCAGGTATCCATCACGACGACCAAAGCACTATTGAAAGTGTTTAGTATATCATATGGCATTGCCATCTCAACCATTTTGAAGGCTTTTCAAACTAAAGTCTGTCCAATGTTAATCTTTGAAGCTGAACTGATTATGTCTTCTGACTGCCTGACACTCGAGCGAGTGCAAAACTATTTTCGTCGGAGAATCCTCCATATGGGAACTACTATCCCAGGTGCAGTTGCCCAGACTGAAACCAACACTCTTTCTACTGAACATCGGTCCAGGATGGCATTTGTAAGGTACTGGACTAAACTATTGGCTGGCCCTCAAGATTCATTGCAAGCTTTATGCTTAGGAGAAAAACTGAAGCATAAGGGGGCCAGAGTATACCCTTGGGTAAGGTCTCTCTTAAAATTCCTGAACAGATTGGGTTTCTCCCTGCAATGCTTTCAGGTCTATTCTGCGCTGGCTATTAAGATGGTTGTCGAACAAAGGTCTAAGAATGTTGCAGTGCAAGCATACCTAGCTGCCCTAAAAGAGTGGAGGGTTGCTCCCACCCTAGCTAAGAGCAAAGTTATGTTTAACAGAGAGTCATACTTAGACTTACTAGGCAATAAGCAGTTGAGGCGATATTACATCCTCTTTCGCTTCGAGCTTATTCAGTCTGCAGTGGTCGAGGGCAGATTCACTAAAATACCGTTTCAGGACAGGAAGTGTTGGTCGTCTTTGGCAGAAATCGAATCAGCAGAACACATTTTACTTATATGTCCTTATTACACTCACCTAAGACACGTTTGGTTAGCTCCCCTCATGGAAGGTAGGCCAATGGATTCTTTTGAATCTTTTAGATATTTAACTACCCTATCTCATGTGAGCCAGTTAACCTCTGTGACGACGTTTCTCCTCTTAGCTGCCAAAAGGCGTGTGTGCATCCATGCCCACCTAGCCTCTAATAAACCGAAAGGTAAACTGTAGCATTAGTTTCAATCTGAAAGTGTAAACACTTAACCACTCTGCTTTATGCAAAGTTGTGTTAGATCTGTTAAGTTACAGTATATGTCTTGATTTCCTGCCCCGTGACCCAGATTGACCTCGTCAAACCATGCCCCAATTTTTAATTTTATACCTTTTTTGTTGTATCGAATTTCTGGTTATATAGTGTATTATCATTATCTCTATCGACACAGTTATGTTTTTTAGTAGTATGTTTTAATGACTGCTTTAAAGCATTGCTTGATATTGCTTCATTTTATATATTCTTTTTTATGTTTCTATATGCTTTTATACGTTTTATGTTTATGTATTGTATGTTCCTTTGTCTATTGTTGGCCATGGCAAAAGTCCATGCCAAAATAAATTTACTTACTTACTTACTTGATTGTGGAGGAAAGCTTAAAACTCCATGAACACAAAGTAGTTGAGATATCTTTTATTGGACCACCTTCAGTTTGTGAGAGTGTTCAAGCTTTCTGGCCACACAGGGCCTGTTCTCTTGTATGTAACGAGTCAGAACTTGTGTTTGAAGAAGGGCTCTGTGTTGTTGACCTAAAAATTGCGCGCGCACACACTTAATCCAGTTAAACATATCCTCTGAACTACTTTGTTTTCATCTCTTATGTTTTGAACCAACATGGCAACCACACTCCCAAGACTGAAAATTACATGGCATTTTTGTCCTTCAAGGTGAGACCTGGGAGTTTCTAGTTAAATTGCTGGTGGAGGAAGCATTATGATTTCTCTACCTGAGGAAATCAGAGCCAGCTGGACTCAACCTAAGTCTTTAAAAGGGGTTTAGGGAGGTTGAATGGTTGTTCTTGGAGATGCAAGAGCTGCCCTGTTAACAGTTTCAGGCAGAGCTGTCTTTTAGATTCCTTAAATATTAGTGTGACTGAAATGAGAAACATTTTAGCTTCTTGTGAGAAATATTGAGAGTCAGGGAACTGGGACCAAGAACTAGATGAGATCTCAGTTCCGGTACAAATTCTCAAAGTTTCTTAGTGAGGAAAAACAAAAATCACAATGGATATGAAAAATGGCCACCAGGCCTTTCCCACATGTGCAGCCATTTCCAAAATGGCAGCGGCAGTGGTGCAGCCATTTTGGAAAAGGGCAGCCAGTCTGCGCATGTGTAAAAACGGCCACTACACATGTACAGAATGACTCCCCTTTTCCAAAATGGTGACAACGCTGCTGTTGCCCTTTGGAAAAGGGCTGCACATGCATAAAAAGACCTGGCATCCATTTTGCACATGTGCAGTGATTTTTTAAAACATTATTATTATTTTTTAATTCCTTCTTGTCAAGAATTAAGCTGAGACACGGCCAGTTCTTGGTTCATTCTTGGTATCTTGGAATGAACAAAGAACCAGCATTCTCAATGAGACCAAATACCCGCCCCCCCAGGAGAATGACCTTTCAGCCCTATTTATGAGGGCCTGTGTGAAGCGCGCTCGAAGAGGCCTCCTCACTTCCTCCCACCCCCACTCAGAAAAGTCAATTTCAGGAATGACCTGGCTCAACTTGAGCGGCGACAGGGAAGGAGCAGGGGAGCAGCAGTGGCTGGGACTTAGAGGAGCATCCAGCACTGCAGCCAGGTAGAGATTCAGCCCTGGGGAGTTGGGCTTTCTCTGTGCCCTGTTGACTGATTGCCATCCAAAACTGGATGGTAAATAGGTCAGTAGAGCCCATTTGTCTGTCTCCTGCTCCCACTTCCCCTGTAAAGCTCATTGGAGAGGTGCCAGACCTGTAGTGCCACACCAATGAACTTTATTGAGATTCAGAAATACGAATCCATAATCCAGTAATCTGTACAATTTGAGATATGGATCCATAATTAATAAGAAACTGTAAATCGATATGAATTCCCATCCCTAGTCACACCTACCTAAGGACAACCCTGGTTCCAGGACTGCTAATCTGTATTAAAGTAAGAGCACCAGATTTTGTTTAGGACTGTATCTGGAAGCATCTATCTATAGTTCTAGGGACGTTTCTCTCTCTCAGTTGAGACTCTGCCTAGTGGCTGTGTGCCCTGACCTGTGTCTCAGAGTTCTCGATGTAAGATTGTTTTATAGCCCTGGCTATACATAACTGACCCAGAAATGTCATTATCTAGCATATGAACTAACCTTGAATTATCTGAATTTTAGTTGACTTCTAGGAAAAAAAAGTGAAACAACTGACAATAACCCCCATAAAATTTATGACCAAATAAATGTTAAGTAGTAAGCTTTCAAAGTGGCTTTAGAATGTATTGCCCCATAATTCCTATCAGTGTTAATTGTAATTACATAATTCTATCCCAAAGGCGTAAGAAAATGTCTAAATAAATAAATAAATAAATAATAAACTGGCAGACACCGAGAGGTCTAACTGCTCTCCCTTTCCCACAAACTCTACAGAGGGGTACAGGTTTTCAGAGCAGAGGGAGATACACAATGGCAGTTACTTCAGCCAGATATTAAATCTAGGGGTGTACTGAATAGGGGTGTGCACCAGGACCCCATGCCATTTTTCATTATCGTTTTCATTATTAAAATGAGTCATTTTTGTTTTTGTTAATGAAATGTCATTTTTCGTTATTGTTGGTATCGGTATCAGTACCAATTTCAAATGAAGATTATTTTTTTGGTATCGTTATTGGTATACACAGAATTTCTAGTTTTATTTTTAATATAATATATATATATATATATATTATAATATATAATTATATATAAGTTATAATATATAATATATAATATAGGTCACTAGAAGAAAGAGAGAACTTTTGGATTTACAGACTTTGTACCCTTACATCCCAAGGCCTTAACCTGGAAGTTAATTCCTAGATCTCCCTCATCTGAGATATTTCTTCCCCCTCCTTTTCAACATCACTTGTCTTAGAATCCTTCCTCCCTCAACATTGTACTCTCTGTTTCCTTGACTCCCAAATCCAACTGTTACTGAAGAAGGCGGAAGCTCGTTTCGGCTTCCGCCTTCGTCAGTAGCACATTGGGTTTCAAATGGTGCCCAGAGATAGGTGACAGCTAGAGGAATGCTGTGGTCTTTCCTCTAACTGTCACCTATCTCTGGGCACCATTTGAAACCCAGTGTGCTATTGATGAAGGCAGAAGCCGAAACGTTTAGCTCCAGCTTCAGCATCAGTTTTTTATCTTTCCATCTACCTCTGTTTATCAATCTACATCTACAAAAATTATTATTAAATTATTGATTGACTGCATCCTCCTGGGATCCAGAGCTTCCTTGAGAGTTCTGCTGTTCAGTTGCTTTCCAAGTGTCTCTCTCTCTCTCTCTCTCTTTCTCTCTTTTTTTCTCTCTTTATCGCGCTCTCTCTCTCAAACTATACTACTAATATATAGTAGTATAAACTATACTACTGTATATAAACTATACTACCAATATCTGTCTCTATATATGTGTGTACAGGGGGAGACAAGCAGGGGAAGGAAAAAGGTAAAATGTAAGGGTAAGGAATAAGGATTAGAAAGGTAAGGTGGTAGGGATATATATGGGAGGATTTTTAGTGCAAGCATCAGCAGATTCTGCAAATGCTCCCTGACAGAGCAATAGCTAACACAGAACCAGAGTCAAGCATCCCAGTCCTCCAGTATAAAGGGTTGCAGTGTCCTCTTCCAGAGCTTCCCTGATTGGTTCTGGGAGGCAGGAGGTGTTGAGCAATCACAGGGTGTCATTCAACTGCCTGAGACCTGCTTGCGCTGCTCATTGGCCAGCAATTACATCCATCAAGTCCTTCCCCTCCCATCAGGCCCAGTTCAAGTGTTCAACACTGTTTCTGGATCCGAGATGTCTGCTGCCTCCTCCCCTTGCCACATTTCTCTCCAAAAAACACCTGTCAGGCTGCTAGGCAATAACGAAACCAATAACTACTTCATTATCCTTATTGATTTTGTTATTTTTTGCCATTTTTCTTATTGCAATAACGATAATGAAAATGACAAATTTTGTTATTGTTAAACGAAAATGACATGCACACTCATAGTACTGAATAGTACTTCTGGGTTACTCAGACCAATTTTTGAAGTTCCGGGTAATCGGCCCAGGTACTCGTAGACCCTTTGGCGCTGTTTCCAAAGTTCCAGAACTCAGAAATGGCATTCCGAACCTCAGAAATCTTCGGAACTCAGACCTTTGGAAGAATTTGGCACCAACTCAGTGCCTCAGCAGGTGTTGCCATGTGCAGCAGCTGCAGTCGTTTAATTGCCTAGCTAATCAGGGTGCACAATAGCACATCCCCCTGTTCCTCCCCCCCATACAGTATATAAGGGGGTGCAATTCAGCAGTCTCTTTGTGGCGTGGGAAGGAGAGGGAGAGGGAAGGAGTGTTGGTGGAGGGAGCTCATGGTGCCAAATAGCTAGCAGCCAAGCTGCCAAGCCATCGTGCCAAGCTCATGGTGCCAAGCAGCTGGCTGAACAGTAGAAGTTACAGTTAACTTACACTTTACAATTAGGCTCTGCTGTGTCATGTGGCAGCCACAACCTTGGTAAAAAAGAAAGAAGATAACACAATCAATCCCGCAAAACAGTGTGGAGAAATAAATACCACCAAAAGTCAGCCAACTGGGTGGAGAAAGAAATCCCACCAAAAGTCAGCCAGCCCAGCAGACAAAATTAAGAAACCAGACATTCACCCTCTACCCACCCCCAGGGGCACCCTCTTATTTTTTAAAAAGGCATGGCATTGGTAACTTGAACAGACCAGGCAAAGGGAAGTGGAGCCAAGCAGAGAGATCCCTCTGGTCTGGTCTCATGGTGCGAACCAAGCATCAGGCAGAACAACAGTAGAAGAACTTACAGTTACACTTTACAATTAGGCTTTGCTGTGCCATGCCACAGCCTAGACAACACAAACAACCCCGCAAAACATGTGCAACCGTGTGGAGAAAAAAATCCCACCAAAAGCCATCCAGCCCAGCAGAAAAAATTAAGAAGCCAGACATTCAATCACTCCCCCTGACCCTGAGGAGCACGCTCTTATTTTTTTAAAAAGGCATGGTATTGGCACTACTATGGCACTGGTAACTTGAATAGACCTGGCAAGGGGAAGTTGAGCCAGGTAGAGAGATCCTTCTGGCCTCATGGTGCCAAGCAGCTGGCAAAACAGTAGAAGTTATACTTTACAATTAGGCTCTGCTGTTCCATGTGGCAGCCATAGCCTTAGTAAAAAAGAAACAAGACAACACACACAACCCCGCAAAACAGTGTGCAACTGTGTGGAGAAATAAATCTCACCAAAAGCTAGCCAGCCCAGCAGAAAAAAATATATAACACCCACAAGAAAGAAACCAGACATCCCTCCCCGCCCCCCCGAGGGGCACCCTCTTGGCATGGCATTGGTACTGTGGCACTGGTAACTTGAACAGACCAGTCAAGGGCAAGTGGAGCCAGGAAGAGAGATCCCTCATGGGGCCAACCAAACAGCAGGCAGTAGCAATGTGGCACCCATTTTTTTTTTTTTAAAAAAGCACATGGTAAAGGTAAAGGTAACCCCTCCCCAGCCCCCAGCATTGACCCTATGGACAGGTCAGGCCAAGCCAAGCCAAGCCAAGCCATACCATGCCATGCCAGGGCCAGGCAAGGGCCAGGCCAGGCCAGGCCAGGCCAGGCCAGGCACTCCTCCCCACCAGCCGATTACTTACAGATCCAGCACTGTAGCATACAGCCAAATTCCCCAAAGAGAATGGAAAATGACTGCAGACACTTTTATTTTGCCCTGCCAGCCAATCAAAACTTGACATCTGGCTTACCATCACTCAACTGTCCCCTCCCATACCCCCTCCTACCAAATATGGCACTAAGTTTCATTTCCAGAAGAGACTCAACTGTCCAGCCATGCGTGCAGTGGCTTCTGAAGTTTTCCTAAGAACGGCCTTGGTTCTTGGAACTTCGAACTTTTAGAACAGAGTACCAGAATCTTTGGCGAATTCTGAAGTTTTTAGAAGATCAAGTTTCAGCTCTAATTAAATCCTTGTCTTGTAAATGTGATAAAGCTAGAATCCTCCACCATTAAAGCCAATAGGAGTTTTGCCATTGACTTTAATGCATGGAGGGTTTCTGCCCTTGGAATCCTATCATTTTAGCAAGTATGAAATATCAGTCTTAGCTTTAGAGTCCTGGGAGTCAGAGGACCCTAGTTTATATTCCTGGCTTTGCCAATGTTGATGTATGTTTGTGTTCAATCAAATTTTGTCTCTAGAGGAGGCTGTGTTATCCTTCCTCTTTGTTTGTTTATATATATGACTAATGCTATATAATAAATGAGTTAATTGATTGGCTTTGCCAATGACTTGCTTAGTTAACAGGGCCATGTCATTTCACCTCTCTGTGCTTTAATTTTTCATCTGCATGGGGGTGGGTGGGATAGGTACATAAAATATTGTCAAGAGATTAATGCCTTGTCAGTTCAGGCTGAACTGCTGCTCTGGAGTGTGTGTAGGGTTGTCACCTCTCTGGGCCACACCTGGAATATCTGGGTTTTTACCCAAAGTCTCCAGGGGAACCTCTGATTTCTCTAGGTTATCCAGGTGTGTCTATGGCTAACCCAGAAAATCAGGGCTTCTGCTGGGAGCGGTAGGGATGAAGTGACTATGTCAGAAAGGTGGCAGGTCATTGAGACTTTCCTGCCTTCATTGTGATGTGGCCTTGCCCCTTATCATGTGGCCCTACCCCCTGTGGAGCATCGTGATGTTATGGGGTTATGTCAGACAGTGGTGTCATGGGGAGTTATGAATCCAGCATGTTGTGGGAAGGTTATGATGTCAAAGATATTTATATTAACTATTAATTGTATAAGTCAGAAGGAAACTTATTGTATGGGAGTTTGCTCAAGATAGGTGAACCTTAGTCATGAAATTAGCATTGTAAAACCTCAAAAGCCAGGAAAACCAACCCCATAGGTAATAGAGGCCATCTGGGTAAACTTAGGTTAAGGCTATACAATAGCTAAGTGACCAACAATGGACGTTAATCAAAAGTTCAAAGCAAGGTAACTTGAAGAGTTAAAAGGCATGCTTAGGACATGAGAAGAGACTCTTGACGCTATCAGTATGTGAAGATCATAGCTCCTGACTAAGGTTGTTTTTAGACTCAGGGAAAATCTGCACATTTAAAAATATGTGGGTATTAAAAAGAGGCGCATAAAAAAGAGGAAGAGTAAACCCCTCTCATTTTCTTGTGGTAAGAATGTGAGGGGAGCGGGGCTGCTCCTCTGGGCCCCCATCCTCCGATCAGCATGGTGCTGCCCCGAAAACTAGCTGACTAGAGGGAGGGGGTCCAGAGGAGGCACGCTGCTCTGGGAAAACAATTGATGGAGTTGCCCCGACAATGCTAGTGTGGGGGAGGGGGCCATAGTTTGGGCAGCTCGCCCTCCTCCGGGGCTCTCATTAGCTGTTTTCTTGGAGCAATGTGCCTCCTCTGGGTCGCCTCTCCCTAATCAGCTATTTCTTGTGGCAGCGCATGCTCCTCCAGGGCCCCTTCCCCATGGGCACTGTTTCTAAGGGCAGTGGGGATGGTGCTGCAAGCTCCTCTGGGGCCCCTCTCCTCTCATGCACGGGGAATTTAAAACTTGTATTCTGGAATCCTGGATATCCAGGTTTTACTAATGTACAGATATGGACACAAATTCAGCGTGAGAGGTGTTTAAATGTCCAGGAATCTGCATATAAAAAACTGAAATAGGTGCGTAAATGGTACGTCTAAAAATGGTCTAAGATGCAGTGTGAACATCTGTGAAAAGCAGAGACAAGACTTTGGCCCCTGGAACAGGGGATAGGTAACTAGCAGAGAGGGAACCTGATCAGTTAAGCTAGCATTGTGTATTGCTTAGATTTAATTTGCCGATGCACCTTCTGTATTTATTTTGTTTGTTACTATATTTGGCTGATACTTGGAGGGATTATACCTCCAATGAAAGGCACTATGTGTACCAAATTACAAAAAGTGTGGACAAAGGAATCTAATTTTAGAAGCAGTTGAATTATTTTATTTTGCACAAATCTTCATATACATTCTTAGATGTAACTTCTTTCTCTCACATTTAATGTAGATAAAACTTGGAAAGTTCATACCCCTTCCAATATTTACTATCTCTGCCAACTTTCAGAAGCATTGGATAAAGAGTCCTGGTGGTATAAGCAATTAACTTATAAATGTATGTCTGACTGTAACATCTTTGTAGTCTAACCAGTGTACATGACATTTGGCAGGGCTGTATCTCACACTTTCAAGATCATCTCTGCCAAATACCAGAAAGATGTGATAAAAGGTCCTAATTTTATATGCCTGCACACCATATGCAGAGAAGGAGCCTATGCCAGGGATTCTCTTAAGTGTCAGTGGGCATTTTTACACACACGTTAAAGTTCCGTATTTTTCAATCTTCTGGGTTTACAAGTCCACAAGTAAGTTCTGGATTCATTTTTCACACACACACTGCCCTGAGGCAGTTCCTGGACTCATTCTTCACACAAACACTGCCCTGAGGCAGTCTAAAGTAGCTGCAGCTGTAGATGTGAGGGGCTGCCATGGAAACCAAGTGATCACAGCTGCCTGGAGCAAAGCAGTTTACCAGGAGAATGTTTTACACACAAACCTTCTGGCAGACGTTCTACGCAGAAGTTCAAAGATCCAGATGTTTAAGATCTGGGTGAGGGATTTAGACACACAGAAAGGTCAGGATGTAACAGCAAACATGCAGGAGAAATGTGTGTGTAAAAACACCCACTGTGATATAAAATGTTTGTGGCGCTAATTTTCCAGCAGAAATGTCATCCAAATATCCTCATTATGTGCTGTGACCATCCCAACATCTCTCCCCCACTTGTAACTGGGAAGTCAGAAGCATCTGTTTCGGAAAGAGCCCATAGAGATTCTCTTATGTCCTCTGTCACAGTGCTGCCAGATGTGATTGTGATGATAATTGGTCAGCCTGGATGTATAAACTATGTCTGCTAATCGCTGGGATACTATCCTCAGAGGGTGAAAACAGACATGATGCTAACCACCCTTTAACCACCCTTGTTGGTTATTTATGCATGTTGCAGGGCTGTATTGGTGCCCTATGCAGTCCTGAAACATGCATAAATGACCAGCAAGGGTGGTTAAAGGGTGGTTAGCGTCATGTCTGTTTTCACCCAGAGTCCCAGTTATGTCCTTTCTATGCCCGTCTGAGTGCTTCCCCCTATGGCCGCCTTGAAGCCACTACCAATTGGTCCTGTAAAGCTAGAAGTATGCAGCAATTGGCTGGTGAATGTGTCTGTCAGTCTTTTGTGTTGCTCCACATCCTCCCTCCTATAGTTTCTCTCCCCCTGCCATGCCAGGTGCCTGCCTCTGACTGTGCTGCTATTTATCTGAATAATGGTATTCAAGGGGACAACTTCAATTGCTTATAAAATTGGGTCCCTTTATCACATTGTCCTGTAGTTTTGCAGAGATGACAGGGAAGGTATGTGAAACATTCCTGCTAAATATCTTATAAACAGGATGGAATATACAAATGTTACAGCTGGAAATTTATTTTCAAGTTAATGTCTTATACCATCAGGACCCTTTATCCAATCTTTCTGAAAATTGGCAGGAGTGTTAAGCATGTGGAGGGACATCATATTTACAGTATTCATACAAATTGGATGAAAGTAAAAAAAAAGTTGTAGCCATGAATGTGTATGGAGCTTTTCTTAAAATCACAACAATATTTAACTGCTTTTAAAATCAGTGTCCTTTATCGAATCATTTCTGAAAGTGGTAGACATAATGCCTTCCATTGGGGGTACATTATCCCCAAGTTCATCATAATTGAATAAGAAACATAAATGTTATAGCTGGAAATAGGTTTTTCAGTGTTTTCCCATTATTTAAAAAATAAAATGTTGTTTTCATTTCTATTTTCGTTATCATTATTTGTCATTTTGTTATTGCAATAATGATAATGAAAATGACAATTTTAATTATTGTCATTGTAATAACAAAAATGACATGCACACTCCTATAGTGCCTGTATAGTTAAGGTGTCTAGCCCTCTCTATTATAATGAACAAATATTCTATTAAGTAAAAAGTGGAGATTATTTAGGTTAGCATTCCAAACATTTGCGTGGTGGGTCGCATGGAGGTGATGTTTAAACTGTGAAAAGATTAGAAAAAATGGATGTAGAATGGCTGAGATTCAGCTTTTGAAAAGTTGCAACCGTCTCGGCTTGATCAGCCTGGGGGGAGTGGGGGGTGTTAGGTGGGAGAACTTGGAAGTATTTTTTTAAATTTAAGCCTGTGGCCTAGGGGTGCCATGGCGTTATTTTTTTAAAAACTGCCAAGTACCTTTAAAATTATATTGAGTTTAAATTCCCATTTTTAGTTTATAGAGAGACTGCAAAGCTGCTCTTATGCAATGCATGCACAGTTAAGAAAAGGTCTCCCATAGACTAAAATACTCCCTACCACTGCTCAGGCGAGCCTTCTTGGCAGCAGCCTGGGCAGGTGGGCATGGAGGGAAGAGCCACCGCCACCCCCACCTCTCACCTGCCTGCCTGTAAGCTGCTTGCTCACTTGCCCACCCACCCTCCCTCCCTCCTTCTAGGTCTGGTTGCCTGAAGACTTTCCTGCTGCTCCTGCTGCCTCCGTTCACTTGTTTCAAAGGCTCCCATGCTGCGACGCACATGCGCACGATGGGGCTGCCATTTTTGAACTCTGGTATACTGGGACTACATTTCCCAGCATGCCAGCGTAAGAAAACGGTATCCTCAGCATGTGCACACGCACCGCAGTGCATGGAGGTTTGAAAGAGTCCGTGGGTGTCTTTAGACATAATGTCAACAGGTGTCTAAATGTGTGTTTTGACCTTGATACGAACACTGGTTTGGCCCTGTGTTCACCATGTGGTGCTGTTTAGACACACAGCCCAGCTTGGGTACTAATCCCCATCTGCATCCCCTGGTCCCCCATCCCTGTCCTCCAGTTCTGCTACTACCCCTCAATCCCCACCTCCAGCCCTGACCTTTCCCCAGCTCTACTGCTGTCCCTCATTCCCCACCTGCAGCCCCTGGTTGTCCACCCCTGAGCTTGCTCCAGCTCTGCCACTGCCCCTCAATCCCCAACCGCAGCCTCTGTTCTCCCAGCCCTGGGCCCCTCATACCTTCCCCACTGCCTTCGTGCTCCCCCCCCAGGCTGCAGCCCCCAGTCTCCTGCCCGGCCTCCAGACAGGTTGCTGCTGCTCCAGGTCCTATTTGGTGATTGAGTCTCCTCTGCGCTGCCTGAGGTTGGGGAATCTGGGGAATGTAGGGGGTGAGGGGGCAGCAGCAGAGCTAGGGGGAGTCTGGGCCTGGCAGAGCAGGTGCTGTGGGTGGGGGTTGAGGGGGAGCTAGGCTGTTGCACCAACATGAGCAGTACCTTGCAATACCATAGCTCCCCCACCACCCTGCTCATACTGTTGCGACAGTCTAGCTGCCCCTCAAGCCCCACTCGCAGCACCTTCAGGTCTGCCACTAATTGGTAGGGGTGGGACACTGGGGAGAATACCAGATACCGGATTTACCAGTATCTGTTCTCCCTGGTACCAGATTTACCGGTATCGGCATACCGGATCTTTAACATTGGGCATTTACTGGGTTTTTTACATTGCGGCCATTTATCTCAATGGCTGCAATGTAAAAAACCTGGTAAAGCGCACAATGTTAAAGATCCAGTATGCCGGTACAGGTAAATATTGGATTTATTGGATTAACCCGATACACCCAAATACTGGCAATATCGATTCTCGGGAGAACCAGAATTCCCACCCCTACTAATTGGGACTGAAAGACCAATGCAAAGTGTGGGGGGCATGGAGCCTAAATTGGAATCAAGCACAATATGCAACACAGTACAATGTCTTTGCTGCCTACATGGCCGCAAGTTAAGGCAGGAGCATTAACTTGCAATTTCCATGCCTTGTTACAACATGATTGAATATGCAAGAGCCTTAACTACTATTGTAAACATTGGTTTTTTTGACTATGGAATAAAACTTTCTTATTATAAAGTATGTGTCTGTGTGAACAGCCAGGTCTTACAGGCTCAACGAAAGGCCATCAGAACCAGGGCCAGGCGAGCTTCTGCCGGGAGGGAGTTCCAAAGTCGCAGCCCAGCCACCAGGAATGCCCTCTCCATCGTGGCCCCCCGTTTAACACAGGGAACCTCCAGGAAGGCGCCCCCGGCAGACCTCAGGGGCCTCCCTGGGGTGCGGAAGGCAAGATGGTCCCCAAGGCATGAGGGGCCCAGACGATATAGGGCTTTATAAACCAGCATCAACACCTTGAATCTGGCTCGGTATGCTATAGGCAGCCAGTGCAGAGTGCGGACCACAGGTGTAATATGCTCCCATCACCTCGTCCCTGTAAGGAGACGGGCCGCTGCATTCTGCACCAGTTGCAGCCTCTGAACCAGAACCAAGGGAAGCCCCACGTAGAGCGCATTGCAGTAGTCTAGCCTCGAGGTGATGAAGGTGCAAATAAGAGTGTCCAGGTCGGGCCCGGAGATGTATGGGCGCAGCCTCCGCACCAGAAACAGCTGGAGAAAGGCGGCTTTAGCCACTGCCTCCACCTGCTGATCCAGACGGAGGCCCAACACCACTCTCAGACTTCAAACCTGCTGGGCTATGGGAGGGCAGACCCCCCCCCACCAGAGGAGTCGGCACCTCCCTTGTCCTACCCACCACCATCACCTCCGTCTTATCAGGATTGATTTTCAGTCTGCTCTGAATAATAATAATAATAATAATAATAATAATAATAATAATTAATAGGAACTTTCCTGACCCCTTTCTGACATGGCCCTCCATGTATGGAGCACTTGGATGTCACCAAGCTCTGCGATGGTGCGGTTATGTCAGAGTGGGATAGTAACAGCCCGGTTCTGAATTTTGCAAATCCTCCCATTGAAAAGTAATCAAATTCTCAGATTTTGAACTGTTCTGGACACCCTAAAAGCAATTTTGGGTCGAAATATCATTTTGTTATGAAAGCTTGATCTTACTATGAGTATTTTGCAAGCATGAGAAGTATATGTTGTTGTTATTTACATAGAACTTTCAGTGTTCAGATTGCTTTACAATCCTCATCTAGTTCATCATCACAGTAGCCTTGTGAGGTAGGTCATTATTATTGCCATCTGAGAAATGAAAAACTGATGTCAAGAGGAAGTAACCAAGGCTACCCAGGGCATTACCGGCTAACATGGGATTTGAATCCTGGTCTCCCAGGTTCAAGTCCAACACTTTAGCCAGTAACCTAAGCTGTTATAGATGGCTATAACCCAGGGGTGGGAACCTTCAGCCCATGGGTCACTTCTGGCCTGTGGAGCGATTTCCTCCGACCTGTTATCCTGCTTCAGTGTTGTGTGGCCTGGTGCCTGTAGGGATGGGCGAACGCGGTTCGGAAGTTCAGAGTTCGGCCCAAACTTGACTTGTTTGGATGACCGAACACAAACACAAACACGAATGTGAACATACCGAACGAACCAAACACCGAACGGCGAAATGACCGAACGGTTCAGTCAGTTTGGATCATGTTCGGGTGAGTTCGGGTGGCAAAAAAAGGTTTACTGGAAGATCAAACATGACAGGGAGGTGTCAGTCACTGAGGAGCAGACTTCCAGACACCAGGGATGGAGAGGCTTGCAAGAAACGAAACTAATTAGCTGTCTCCCCCCTTCCTGAGCTAGTCACTGTTCCTGAACAGCAGGCGTTGAGTAGGATTTTTAGATTGCTTTAAGTTTTATTTCAGTTTTGTACTGAAATGAAACTTAAAAACTGAAACCTTGTGTTATGCATTTCACTGTACAGACTCATTGAGTATGTATGTATTCAGTTCACTACAGACTCCTCTTCTGTTTGTGATTTCCCCCCATCCCATATATATATACACACACAATATATATATATATATATATATATATATATATATATATATATATATATACACACACACACACANTGTGTACTTATTAGATACTCCATTTAGTTCATAGCATTTAGAATAGTTAATAGCAGTTAGATTTAGTGTAGATAGATACATATAATATTAGATTAAAAAAATAAAATAAAAAACCCCCATATAAAACAAAAAAAACCAAATAAAAAACAAAAGAAAACCATATCAAACCCAATAAAAAACCAATAAACCATATAAAAAACAAAAAAACACCCATAACAACATTTCCCGAATGGCTGAACCGAAGAACCGAACAGCCGAACGGCCGAACTGAACAGCCGAACGGCCTAACCAAAAGGCCTGTTCGAACGACCGAACCGAACAGCCAAACCTGAACTCGGCGAACTAACCGAATGGACGAACCGAACGGACGAACCAAACGCAGCCAAACCGAACGACTGAACCGAACGGCCAAACCCGAACCGCGATCTGTTCACCCATCCCTAGGCGCCTGCCTCTCTGAGGCCCAGGTGGACATTTGCAGGCCACATAGACTCACTCGGAGACTCACCACCGGCGTGGCCTTGTAACATCATTGGGCCATGCCTGCCAGGGATGGCCCTGCTATGCTGAGCCAGTGCGCAGCCTTCATGAGCCAGTGGGAAAATGTAAAAGGTTCCCGTGAGTCTGACAGCAGGTGTGGAGGAGTGTTCTCTTCCAGCAGCCCCCCAACTCTCCACCAATGCAGCTGGCCAAGTGTGGTCCTGGCTCACCTGTTGGGCTCCCAGGCCAGTTCCATGAGCCAGCGGGGAAACTTAAAAGACCCCCGTGACTCTGACAGCAGCAGTGGTATGGAGGAGCAGAGGAAGAAGGGGAGTGGTGCTCTCATTGCAGTTCTTTATTTCAGGCAATAAGAGCACTAGATCACAGGGAAGTTTTGGGGTGCCCCATCCCTGTTGTTCACCCCCAGCTCCTGACAGTCAGAGGTTGTTTTTAAGTACTTGTTAATTGATTTTAAATTAATCTGCTAATTAGTAAATTCATTTTAATTTATTTATAATTGGTTTACGACATGCAGCCCCTGGCACATTCGGGGACCAGCAATGTGGCCCCGTTGAAAAGGTTCCCAACCCCTGCTGTAACCACTGATAGTGGGTGGTGTGGAAAAAGGGTTATAAGCAACTTACTGATCTGTTGGATTCTCCAAAAAGCAATTCATTATTCTTAAAGATCTTTACTTAGCAAAGCTATTTTAAAACAGGGCAAGGACTTAGAAGACAAATGGAGTACTCACTTTAAGAGAAGAGTTCACCTACAGGTGATCACATCTACAATTTCTTTTTGTAGGTTCATCCATGTCTGGTTTCACCCAATCTTGGCTGCAAGACACAGGGCCTTTTTACATGGGCAGCACCCACGCATGAACACCCATTGTGTTCATGTGTGGGTGCTGCCCAAGTAAATCCCCCAGCGGGTGTGTGTGCATGCATGCTGTGGTGCACATGCATGCACACCCACCTCCCCCCATGCCCCCACGCATTAGAGTTGTGCACCAGGTGCCCATCTCGTTTTTGTTTTCATTTTTTCATTTTTGTAATTTAAATATATTGTGTTTGTTTTCATAAATATCAAATTTTCCTTTTCGTTTTTGCTTTCATTTTTGTTTTCCATTGGTTTCAATGGAAAACACATTTTCAGCTGTAACTGTTTTGTATTCCATTATATTTGGCTGAATCCTGGAGGGCTTATGCATTACATAAGAAGGCATTACATGTACCAAATTTCAAGATTGGATAAAGGAATCCAACTTTATAAGCAGTTTAATTATATTATTTTGCAAGAATCTTCATATACATTCTAAGCTGTAACTTCTTTGTCTCACATTTATGTAGATGAAACTTGGCAAGTTTATACCCCTTCTTATATTTACTATCTCAGTCAACTTTCAGAAGGATTGCATAAAGGGTCCTGGTGGTACAAGCAATTAACTTATAAATGTATGTCTGACTGTAAGATCTTTATAGTCCAACCAGTGTACATAAACTTTTGTAGGGCTGTATACCACACTTTTATGAACATCTCTGCCAAAGATCAGAAAGATGTGATAAAAGGTCCCAATTTTATATGCCTGCACAGCATATGCAGAGAATGAGCCTATGTCAGGGATTCTCTTACGTGTCACTGTGGTATAAAATCGGTTTGTTATGTCAATTGGCCAACAGAAATGTCAACCAAATATCCTCATTCTGTGCTGTGACCATCACAACTTCTCTCCCGCACTTTTTACTGGGAACTCAGAAGCATTTGTTTAGGAAAGAGCCAAAAGAGATTATCTTATGTCCTCTGTCACAGTGCTGCAGGATGTGATTGTGACGATAATTGGCCAGATTGGATGTGTAAAGTATGTCTCCTGATTTTTGAGATGCTATCCCCAAAGTCTCAGTTATGCTCCTTCTATGCCTGCCTCAGGGCCACCCCCTATGCCCACCTCAAAACCACTACTGATTGATCCTGTAAAGCTGGAAGCATGCAGTAATTGGCCAGTGAATGTGTCTGTCAGTCTTTTGGGTTGCTCCACATCCTCCCTCCCACATCCTACCTCCCCCTGCCATGTCCGGTGCCTGCCTCTGACTGGCACTGCATGTGCTGCTATTTATCTGAATAATGGTCTTCAAGGGGACAACATAAATTGCTTATAAAATTGGGTCCCTTTATCAAATTAATCTATAGTTTTGCAGAGATGACAGAGAAGTTATATGATACATTTCTAGCAAATATTCTGTAAACAGCATGGAATATAAACATGTTACAGCTGGAAATATATTTTCAAGTTAATGTCTTACCATCAGGACCCTTTATCCAATCTTTCTGAAAATTGTCAGGAGTGTTAAGCTTATGGAGGGACATAACATTGACAGGTATCATGCAAAGTGTATTGATGATAATGAAGCTGTAGTCAGGAATATGTATGCAGCTTTTCTTAAAATCACAACATTCAATTGCTTCTAAAATAGGTTTCCTTTATCTAACCATTTTGAAACTTAGTACAGATAGTACCCTCCATTGCGGGTACAATGCCTCCATGTTTCGTTAGAATTGAATAAGAAACAAAAAAGTTAAAGCCAGACATATGTTTTTCAGTGTTTTCTCTTTATTTCAAAAACAAAATGTTGTTTTCATTTCTATTTTTGTTATTATTATTTGTCATTTTCATTATTGCAATAAAAATATAAAAAATGACAATTTTCATTATCGTTATTGTAATAACAAAAATGACATGCACACTCCTACCATGCATGGAGTAACTGACAAAAACGGCAGTTGCTCCATGCGTGTTGATGGGTGGAGGTGGGTGTAGATGGGTGTGCGCCTGTCTTCACCCTCCCCCTTCCACCACACATGAACTGTGGCGCACACCGACGCACCCACCCTGTGTTGTGGCCCGTGTAAAAAGTGCCACAGATGCTATTGCTTGCATTAGCACAGGTTTCAGAGAGACAATGGGGTTATTCTGCCCATTTTTATTTATTTATTTATTTATTTTATTAAAATATTTATATCCTGCCTCTTCTGCTCCCAGCAGCTTGAGGCGGCTAACAGTCAAACACAAATACAAAAATACACCAATAAATAAATAGATTAAAACAATACATCATAGATTAAAATTCAACTAAAACTGGGGGGAATAATCAATCCCTACCATCCTAACCCACCCCACCCATCAACCATCTCCCTCACCAAATGCCTGGCGGAACATCCAGGTCTTGCATTTTCAACTAAAGGAAGGGAGGTCTGGAGCCAACCAGGCCTCTACTGGAAGGGAGTTCCACAGCCTAGGTGCGGTCACAGAGAACGCTCTCTCCAGAGTCTCCCCCTGGTATACCTAAGGGGCTGCCAGGAAGGCATCCCCGGCCGACCTCGTGGGCCGCTCCAGGGCCCGGGGCGTGAGGTGGTTCTGCAGATAGGCGGTGCCCATGTTGTTTAGGGCTTTATAGGTCAAAAACAACTCCTTGAATCGGGCCTGGAAAACTATAGGCAGCCAGCGCAGAGAGCAGAGCACCAATGTTAATGTGCTCATGGTGACTCATCCCCATAAGGATGCGGGCCACCGCATTCTGCACCAGCTGCAATTTCTGAACCATCACCATAGGTAGCCCCATGTAGAGCGGGTTACAATAGTCCAACCTTGACTATTGCCAATTTTGGGGCTAGTGACTATGGCTCTTTTCACATGGGTGCCCCACCCCACCACACATGTGTGTGGTGGGAGGGGGCACCCATTCGAATGCCACCTGCAGTGCAGGGGGGTGGTTCGTAGGGATGTGCGAACACGGTTTGGAGGTTTGGAGTTCGGACCGAACTTGAATAGTTCAGTCGACTGAACCGAACTTTTGAACCGAACTCGAATTTGACCGAACCGTTCGGTCGAATCCGAACCAGTTCGGAAGGCCAAAATTCCACAACAAAACCCGGTTTTGTTGTACGAACTCGCTTCAGAAGTTTGGAATTCGACCAAACTCGAATAGTTCGGTCTACTGAACCGAACTTTCGAACCAAACTTGATTTTCTAACTGAACCGATTTCCGAACTTGGCTCTGTTCGCACATCCCTACTGGTTGGGTGCCTGTAGGAAAAGCGCCTGTGGTGGGTGGGGGTGCATGCGTGCTCCCATCTCCACCCACCTCCATCCATCACCCAGGCACGGAGCAATGGGCGCCAATGCTGGTTGCTCCGTGCGTGGAGGTGGATGGAGATGGGTGTGCGCCCATGGGAACGGGCCGATAATTCTCTGCTGGGTGCCGTCCTTTTGGACTGACTGCTGGTAGGGGTAATTGTTTGGGTAACTGGCCAGCTGGGCTCCCAGGAACTGCATGCAGTCAGTTGAGGGTGTGAGGAAAGGGAGAGCTGGGAGAAGAGAATGGCCAGAGAGACCAGCTATGGTGGGGATAGAACCAGGCTTCCCTGAAGTCTGGACCCAGCCAGGTAAAAAGAACAGCTTGAAATTTTAATGAGTACTGACTTTCCAGTGGAGCAGAGCAGGGTCCATTCTAAAGGCAAATAAATCTCATCCTATGACACACTGGGTTGAGTCTTTTGTCCTCTGTGGAGAAAGTCATAAGAACATAAGAAGTGCCATACTGGGTCAGACCAATAGTTCTTTGAGCCCAGCATCCTGTCTCATACAGTGCCCAATCTCAGTCACCTGAAAAAAGTACCCAACATGTCATAATTGGGCAATCTATTCCCTGTTGTTCACTCCCACCTCCTGACTGGAAGAGGTTACATCCCCCAAACATACTTTGCTAATAGCTGTTAATAGGGGTGGGAAACCGGTACAATCCGGTATCCGATAATGCCGGTATCGGGCGTACCGGCATTATCGGATTCGACCCGGTAATCCGGACCCGGTACCGGATTTCGGGGTACCGGATTTTTTTGCATTGCAGCCATTTAAAAATGGCTGCAATGTAAAAAAAGTTAAAGCCCCAGCAAAAAAGTTTT
>QEPC01007501.1:1474612-1495669 GCA_003113815.1 Sphenodon punctatus | reverse complement strand
CCCAGCTCCTGTCTCTCAGATTGTAAGCCCTAGGGGCAGGGACCATGTCTATTTTATTACTTTGTAAAGTGCCAGGTACACTGCTGGTGCTATATAAATGTTTTTTAATAATAATAATAATAATAATAATTTCTTGTTGACTTATGGTTTGGAAGTCTTGAAGAGAAGTGAAGGTAGCTGCAAAGGTTAAAAGGTGGAGGATGGTTTCCTGGGCCTCTTGGTTTCCTTCTTCCTTGACGTAGCATCGAGATAAAGCATTTGCCATGGTTTTTTGGGATCCTGGCCTGTACTGTATTTTAAAACATAACCGTGAAAAGAACAGAGCCCATCGGGCGTGTCTAGCACTGTTTATCCTAGCAGTCTGCATATAGGTTAAATTCTTGTGGTCTGTAAAAACAAGAACTGGATGTGGTCCGCCTTCCAGGAAGTGTCTCCATGCTCCAAACTTGGCCTTAATGGCAAGCAGTTCCTTATCTAGGATCGTGTTGTTCTTTTCTGCAGGGGTCAGCTGTCAGGAATAAAATGCACAGGGTAAACGAAGTTCTTTGGGTCCCCGGGTTTGGGTCAGAATAGTTCCAATGGCAGTATCTGAGGCATCTACTTCAACAATAAATGGCTTACTAACATCAGGATGCTGCAAGAGGGAAGCTGTCATAAACGCACATTTTAGGTAGTCGAAGGCCCGTTGTTGGGGCTCCGACCATTCGTATGTATCTTGCTCCCTTTTTTAATAGGGCCATGAGCAGAGTAGTTTGGTCAGTGTATCGGGGAATATATTGCCGATAGTAGTTTGCACTACCCAAAAATAGTTGTAAGGCTTTTACTGAGGTCGGGGCCGGCCACTTCTGGATTGCCTCGACCTTACTAGGGTCCATCTGTATCCCTTCCGCTGAAACGATAAACCCCAAGAAGGGGACGGAGGTAGCGTGAAACATACACTTTCTATTTTACAGTACAATTTATACTGTCAGAGACGATAAAGCCCGACCCTTATGTGTTGGACAAGATCCTCTTGTGCTGATGAAAAAATGAGAATATCATCAAGGTAGGCTATAATGAAAATATCCAGGAGGTCCCGAAGAATGCCATTGATGAAATGTTGGAACGTGGCCGGAGCATTGACAAAGCCATAGGGCATAACTAGGTACTCAAAGTGTCCGAACTGAGTTCAGAAGTCAGTTTTCCATTCATTCCCCTCTTTTATGCGGACCAAATTATAAGCCCCCCTCAAATCTAACTTTGTAAATATAGTTGCCCCTTGTAGTTTACCTAATAGCTCGGGGTTTAATGGCAGAGAATACCTAATGTTTACTGTAATCTGATTGAGGCCCCAGTAATTGATACACGGGCAGAGGTCCCCCTCCTTCTTGGGGACAAAGAACAAGGGGGCCCCTGCAGGGGAGCTGGAGTGCTGAATAAATCTCTTTTCTAGATTTTCTTGGATATATTCCCTCAGTGTTTTGGTTTCCCCTGGGGAGAGGTTTTAAATTCTCCCATAAGGAGGTTCTGTCCTGGGCATGAGTTCTATGGGGCAGTCGTAGGGCCTATGAGGGGGGAGTTCAGATGCGTCTTCCTTACTAAAGACGTCTGCCAGGTAAGGGGAGATTGGAGACCATAGTCTGTATGTGGAGAACGTCTGCACTGTTAATCCTGGGAGGGGTAATCATACAGTGTCGTTGGCAATGCCGTGACCAAAATCGTAAAGTATGGGTTGATCAGTCTATGAAGGGGTTATGGGTCGGGAGCCATGGGAAGCCTAGTAGTAGAGAAAATAGTTGGGAGGCAATTATATCAAACTGGAGTATCTCCGAATGTGTTCCTATGGAGCACCCTAGGGGAGAGGTGCACCTTTGGAGGGGACCTGAGGTAAGGGGAGACCCATCAATGGTTTGTACCACTTCCATGGAACTCCAGGTTTGTTGGGGAATAGCATGGGCATTTGCAAACCCGGCATCCATAAAAATCCCTGAAGTTCCAGAGTCAACGAGGGCCTTTACTACTAGGGAAGTGCAAGGGGATAAGGTTAGGGTCACGAGAACGTATAGTTGCCTTACCATGGGGTGTCCTCCCCCCCTGGCTCCTTGCCGAGAGGTCCCCAGCTTTTCCTGGAGGTGGAAGGCGAGTAGATTTGGCTGGGCATTCCCTAGAAAAATGAGAGTTGGCTCCTCAGTAAAAGCAAAGACGCAGCTGCCTGCGTCTCTCTCTCTCTCTCATAAGGAAGTGGCCAGCCTCTCATGAATGATTACTGTCAGGGTGTGCTTGCCCCCCCCCCGGTGTTTTTATCCCTGCTTGTGGACCAGGTGTATCTAATCGGGGAAGGGCTCTGTCCCTGCCACTTGTCTGCGCTTCGTCAGGGGTGTGCTGCGCCTGGGCGGGGTGTTCCCTCCAGTGTCTGCGGGACCCAGTTGTGCAGTCCCTGCCCCTCCATTCCCACCGCTGACCTGTGGCATCCTCACGCAGCTGTCCTTGTTGCTGAGGAACCTGGGAAATGCCTCACCGCTGTGGCGTGACAGCCTTCCGCTGCTCATGCCATGCTGCCTGTCTGCTGCTGCTGCAGCTGCTACCTCTGCTGTTCCATGGGTTCTGCTCCCGGGAAATCCAATGGGCAAGTTAGGATGGTCCGCCCCCGGAGGCTGATGGAACCCCAACGGTTCCAGGAAGTCCTGGGGGAGTTATCCCTGAACCTGGACAGTCGCTCTGTCGATGAGCTGGTCCAGCTTTGGAACACCTTGCTGGAGGAGGCCATTGACAGGGTGGCTCCTAGATGACCTCTGCCTCTGTCTCGTCACCACAGGGCCCCTTGGTTTACTGAGGACCTGCAGTGTATGAAGCAAGGAGGCTGGAGAGACGCTAGCGTCGGACTCGATCTGACTCCGACTGACTTCTCCATAGGACCCATTTGCGGTCCTCTGTTGAGACTGTGAGGACAGCAAAGAGGGTCTTCCTTGCTGTCCTCATAGCATCTGCGAAGTCATGCCCGGCGGAACTGTTTCGGGTGGTGCGGGGGCTGGTCAGTCCGGCCTCCCTCCGCCTGGACGGGGACATGTCCCAGGCCCGCTGTGAGCAGTTTGTCACCTACTTCGCAGACAAGATAGCTCGGATTCAGAGTGACTTTGATGCTGGATTAGGGGTAGTGGTCGGAGAGCGTGAGGGGGTGGAGGCTCTGTCTGGTCCATCTTTGTGGGGGGTGTTTCAGGAAGTGATGCGAGCTGATGCAGCGGATGTCCTGGGGTCTGTGCGAGCCACCAGTTGTGAACTCAATCCGTGCCCGTCCTGGCTGGTGAAAGCCTCCAGGGAGACGTTGGGGATGGTGCTGGCGAGGGTGATCAATGCATCCTTGCAGCAGGGGAGGTTGTTGCCTAGTCTCAAGGAGGCTGTGGTGCACCTCCTGCTGAAGAAACCATTGTTGGACGTGGACGCGCTTGCCAGCTACCATCCTATCTCTAACCTTCCCTTTTTAGGGAAGGTTATTGAGCGGGTGGTGGCGACCCAACTCCAGGCACATCTAGACAGCATTGGGTTCCTGGACCCTTTCCAATCTGGGTTCCGCTCCGGCTATGGCACCGAGACAGCATTGGTGGCCTTGGTCGACAACCTCTGCCGGGAGATGGATGCAGGATGTTCAACATTTCTCATCCTGCTAGATCTCTCGGCTGCTTTTGACACCATGGATCATGAGCTGCTGCTGCGATGGCTGCGTGACCTGAGGGGTCTGGATGGGACTGTTCTTGAATGGTTCCCCTCATTCCTCTCGGGGAGAAGCCTTCAGGTGGTACTGGGAGCTGAGTCATCTTGCCCCCACACCTTATCCTGCAGCGTTCTGCAGGGTTCTATTCTGTCTCCATTATTGTTTAATGTATACATGCAGCCCTTGGGGGAGGTTGTGAGAGGGTTCGGGGTGCGATGTCACCAATATGCTGCTGATACTCAGCTGTACCTCTCTTTTTCAGCTGACCCAGACCCTGCTGTCTCGTTGCTATCCCAGTGTTTGGAGACCGTGGCGGAGTGGATGTGTCAGAGCAGACTGAAGCTCAACCCCGATAAGATGGAGGTGATGGTGGTGGGGAGAGCGAGGGAGGTGTCGGCCCCCCCTGGTTGGGGGATTCGCCCTCCCATAGTTCGGCAGGTTCAGAGTCTGGGGATGATTTTGGATGCGGACCTCTGCCTGGAGCAGCAGGTGGAGGCAGTGGCGAAAGTCGCCTTCCGCCAGTTATATCTGGTGTGGAGGCTGTGTCCATTCATCTCCGGCCTGGACCTGGCCTCCCTCATCCATGCCTTCATCACCTCGAGGCTGGACTACTGCAATGCGCTCTATGTGAGACTGTCCTTGTTCCTGGTTCGGAGGCTGCAGCTAGTGCAGAATGTGGTGGCCCGCCTCCTGTCGGGGACGGGTCGTCGGGAGCATATAACACCTGTGCTCCGGAATCTGCACTGGCTGCCGATAGCGTGCCGAGCCAGGTTCAAGGTATTGGTGTTAATATACAAGGCCCTTCACAATCTGGACCCCTCATACCTCAGGGACTGCCTCGCCCTCCGTGCCTCAGTGGCTCCTTCGGTCCACTGGGGGTGCCCCAAGCCTTTTGACATTTTGGCGAATCTGTAAGACCTGGCTGTTCACCCAGGCCTTTGGGGGAGAGGAGTGGGGTGGAGGAGAGGGTGTTTTATCTTCCCCCACCCTTATTTATTTATTATCCCAGCCTGTTTTATTGTAGTGTTTTTATGGATTGTTTTATTATATTGTTTATAAATTTATAAATTGTTTTATAATTAACTTGTTAGCCGCCCCGAGCTTTTCGCAGGAGGGGTGGGATACAAATTGAATAAATAATAAATAAATAAACAAATGTCTGCCGCTGCTCCACCGATGCCTGGAAGCCTGCAATGCCCGGCCAAGTAGGGGTGGCAGGCTAGCCACCAAGCCCCAAGCCTTCCCGGCCTCTGCTGCTGCTGCTATGTCTCAGACAACCAGCCATGGTGCCACGGGCACCCCTGGGGGCCAAGCACTGAGCCTGCCTGCCCGGGCAAGTCGGGGTGCCAAGCCCCAAGCCTTCCCGGTCTCTGCTTCTGCTGTGTCTCCGACAGCCTGCCATGCCCCCACAGGCAGTCGGGCACCCCTGGAGCTCCCCAAGCCTCTGCCACAGCTGAACTTTCCAAACGTTTGGGGAGTGTGTGTATCCGAACTCCATGGGACCAAACCCACGAACCTGAACTAAGTTTTCAGATCAAACGGCCGAATGGTCAAACATCCGAACTGCGTTCTCTTCGCACATCCCTAGTGAATACCATCTGGTCCTGGTGATGTTACTATATAGTTTGTCAATTTGCTCTAGAACCTCTTCCAGAGTCACATTGAATTGAGATAGTTCTTCCGATTCACCACCTACAACGAATAGTTCCAGTGTGGGTATCTCCCCAACACCTTCTGTAGTGAAGACCGAAGCAAGGAATTCATTCAGCTTCTCTGAAAGGCTCTTATCCTCCCTGACCCCTCTTTCACTCCCTGGTAATCTAATGTCCCAGCTGACTCTCTAATAGGCTTCTTGCTTCTGATATACTGGAAAAAGTTTTTATCATTAGTTTTTGCATCTTTAGCAAGTTGTTCTTCAATTTCCCTTTTGGCCTGCCTTAGTAACATTTTACATCTAATTTGGCAATGCTTAGGCTCTTTCCTATTTTCTTCATTATGACCAAGCTTTCTATTTTGTAAAGATGGCCTTTTGGCTCTAATAGTCTCTTTCACCTCCCCATTTAGCCACCCAAACAGAAGTTTGGTCCTCTTGCTAACTTTCTTTCTTTCTTTTTTTAAACTTGCCACGCCTCAGAAGTGCAGCTGCAAAGCTTGCTATACTGTGTCCTGACTCTGCCATTGCTCTGGAGCAGCAGACTGTATGAGCTCACTGCTCAGGAGCAGAGCTGAAATAAGCACCCACAAAAACAGGTATACCAGTCAAATTTCTGGTATCTGAGTTGACTCAAAAATATCAGGTACCAATCAGTACTTGCAGTGGCAACTGGTGGGTTCTAGGGCTGGTGGGGCGCAGGGCAGGGCCAGAAGTGGGTGTGGCCATGCTAACGGTAGGTGGAGCCAATGGTAGGCGGACCTTAGCCAACGGTAAAGTCAATATGGAATTATACAGTTGGTGGAGCCAACCCAAAATTTTAAATTAATATGAAATTATACAGACTATTGGCTTTCTGCCATTTTCTTGTTGAACAGGGCTTCCACAGGCCAGCCCCAAGTCCCGTGTTCCTCTGTGTGCACCCCTGGATGCCGTGAAGTTGAAAACTTGCTGGCTAAGAACCAGGTAAGTGCAGGAAATTGCCAAATGTGCTGTAAAACTGCCATAAAACTATTTAAAAATTCCTGGAAAGTGACAAAAGTCCCAGAAAATGATGAGACGGTCCCATAAAGTGATGAAAGTGACAAAAAAGTCCAGAAAGTAATGAAAGTAACAAAATAATGGCAGAAGCATGGAATCATTGGAATCTAAGTACAGATGGACATTTGCAAGTACTCCCAAAAGGTCAGTATTTCCCTTCAGAATGGGAACCCTTACTCTTGTCTCAGCCCTAATTCTGGTAAGCACATTCCCATCAAAAACCCAGTTCCCAGTACCATCTTGATATTGGGAATCTTATGCTGAAACGAAGAAAAAACAGACCCTATCCCGTCTCATCAGAAAAAAATGCGCTGGCTCGGTCTTTGGTGACCGTCCAGGAGAAGGAAGTTCCAGAGGTCTAGGACATAGTTGCTTGCTTTGGAACAATAAGGCAACAACTCTGAAAGGCCTGAAGCGAGAGTAGGTGCTCTTGATCCATCAAAAAATACTGACCTTTTGGGAGCAAGGAGAAATCTACCGATATTTGACATTTTATGTGATTTTCTGCTATCTTCCGCCATTTTGGTAATTTTTGGTCATTTCTGGTCATTTATGATATCATCAATAATACTGGAAATTACCGAAAAATACTGATAATACCAGCAATGACCGAAATGGTGGAAGATAATGGAAAAATACTGATAATACCAGCAATGACCGAAATGGTGGAAGATAATGGAAAAACAAGAAAAATGTCAAAAATGCTAGTAGATTTCCTTCTCGTGCAAATGAAGGCAAAAAGCTGTTTCTGCCGGGTACAGCACTCTCAGAGATTTTTTGTTTCACCTCTGGTGGATCATGCAAAATGCCCCTTTGCTGATATTCATCAAAGCTAACCCCAACATTACATACAATATGCATATTTTTTCCTACCAAAAACCACTGCGAGAGTTAGATAACGTAATGATGCAACTATATTAGTGTATTACAGTCCATGTGTAATAAAGGACTAGTGCCTCCAACCTTGGTAGTGGTTTATTTATTTGGAGGAAGTTCCAGAGGCCTATTCAGGAGTCTGAATATGTGCAGAGTGTAACTGTTTTTTGAGTTTGAATTATTTAGTAGGTGTAACACCTGGAGCTCAGCTGTGCCGGTATGCCTGAATTGTCTCAAAAAGGAAAGATGTAAGGGGTTTGTATGTGCTGTTCGAGCCTAATTGAGAACTGTGCAGGAATTGCTGCAGCATTTAACTTTCTGTGCTTTGAGGCTCTGGGCAGTAGGAATATTATTATTATTATTAACAAACATTTATATAGCGCCAGCAGTGCACCTGGCACTTTACAAAGTAATGAAATAGACACAGTCCCTGCCCCTAGGGCTTACAATCTGAGAGACAGGAGTTGGGGGAGAGACATAGAAAGGGGAACAGAGGGAGAGACAAGGGGTCTAACATTCATGAAGATGCGAGGTCTCAAGTGCACGTACTTGGCTTGGTTACGATGAGAATGACAGCAGACAGGTCCATGTTGCAAGGATAAGGGTAAACAGACCGTAGGTATAGAAATAGTGGCTCAGCAGGATAAAGAGTCAGACAGAGCAGAGCGAAAGAGGTGAGTTTTAAGGAGAGATTTGAAGGTATGAAGGGAGGGTGCAAGGCGGATGTGGACAGGGAGGGAGTTCCAGGCGTGGGGGGCAGCAAGTGAGAAGGGACGAAGGCGCTTATAATAAACTGCTTTGTCCCCATGTTCTGGAGTAGCAATTTGATACCAGCTCAGGTAATTTGTGTCCTGTTTTACAATTCTCACTTATCCCTATTGGTGCTGGTAGGTAAACTGTCATTTATGAGACTTGGTAGGTATCTTTGGTCTCCTTTTATTTATTTCTATTCCTAGCAATTAAAAGCTAGCAGCTGGCCTGACAGTTCCTTTCCCGCTGAGATGAAGGTTTCTTTTTACTACTACGTCTCCTGTCTCAGTGCAGAAATATATGAATGAGCCTCCAGATATCTGCTTGGTCCAACATTGGATGTCTTCAGATGGACAGCACCAATGTCTCTGCTCCACCTTACCCCCAGGCGGGCCATCCATTTAAAGGCGGCCCGCCAGATGAGCAGGTAGGGCTTGCTCCAGGGAAGTGATAAAAAAAGAAAAAGAAAGGCACAAAATGGGTAAGAGGAATAATGTAACTCTCTCTAATATACTAAACCATGAACCAGCCCAAAGATAGTCACTCTGCTATAGAAATCTTTAATCACATATTCCATTTAAAAACATTTATCCCAAAATAACAATATAAACCTCATCAATGCATTTACAGTTACTAGTATAATGCCATATCAATCAGGACACAAAATCAACCACAATAATACTTGACAAATCCTGCTATACAAGAGAAAATTAGCTCAAAACAGAGAGCATAAAGCACAATAATAAGGGGAGATCCCACTGTACACAAAAGAAAAATTGGCACACATTGGGAGCAGAAAGGAGACGCGTTTCGGGGAAATCCCCTTCTTCAGTGCTAAAGACTTTTTCAAATCGCATACAGGACACTAAGTGATGAAAATTAAAAAACACATGAATCCATAAGGGGGGGAGGGGAGAGAGAGAAGGTGGATAATCAAAATAAGACTAATATTCCCATTTCTACTTTACCACTTATAACCATCATACCTTACGCTCCCATGTATCACTTCCCCACATACAAGGGAGGGAACTGGGAAGATTTGTACTTTTCTTGTTGGAGCTCTTGTTGAGTCATCCACTACAAGCAAACAAATTCATTAAACCGATAATCTCTCTATTTCCCAATGAGTTACAATCCTCTAATAATACCAACCTTCTCCCAACTTCCATCCCAATTTCAAGTGCATATACAATAAACTACTACTTCGCCTGAGGGCTTGTTGATTGTGAGTTACACAGCTCTGCTTTGCAGTCCTTAAATAATGTCCCAAAACAAGCCAGCTGTGAATCACATGAAAACACTTCCAAAGTCCATCAGTCACAAAGTATGTAGTAACAACAACTCTTCTTCAGAAGGTTGATTCAGCTGTAAATCATCTTGAAGCCCTCTTGGAGTCAACCAATGTTGTCACTGTAAATGCTATTGTCTCCTCTCCAGATCCTGTATTGCAGCTTGGAAAATCATCATTCAAAGTATCCCATTCAGTCTTTTATTCCCCTGGATATCTCCAGGAGTTGAATTGTCCAAATATTATCCTATATAATTCTTGTCAAAATGACTGATGCATCCCTCTATCTCTGTTAATCCAAACACCAACATAATTTCAATAAGAATTAAAACTAGTAGTGGCTACCTGGTATTTCAAACAACATGAATACCAAGGACTATCTAATATATATTATATACCTATGCAAATAATAATTATAATATACAATAATAATGATCAATACAAATGCATATAAAAATAAAAAATATAATCAATAAACAGAACACTGTGGGAAACCCACTAGAAAACCAGTCCTAGCGAGCAATTATAGGCATACTGCCCAGGAATTTTCTTCATTTAGACCCTCTGGTTGTACTGTTCTTAATCTGTATATCCAATAAACTTCCCTCCTTTGAAGCTCCTTGATTTGTCCATGCCCCTGGGGTACTCTTTCTATCGCCAGGAATTTCAAATCCTGTTCTCTATGTCCCTTGGTATTGAAATGATCTACCAAAGGTTCATTGATCTTATGCCTTCTGATGTTGCTAAGATGTTCCATTATTCCCACTTTCAACACCCTTGATGTGCACCCCACATATACTTTATGGCATGGGCATGTTATTAAATAAACAACAGATGCTGTCCTACACGTGGAGAAATGTTGTAATTTAAATTTTCTTCCTGTCACCGGATTATTAAACTCCTTGACAGACAAAATGAGGCAACAAACTGAGCAATTCCCACATCTAAAGTGACCAATGACAGATGGTATATCATGCCATAAGGAGGGTCCTTCATTTCTTCCATCCAAGGAGTCTCCTCTCTGTTGTCTTGACAAATCTGTATGAACCACCAGATCCCGAATGGATTTGGTTTTCTTCATGGCAAATATAGGTTTCAGCTGGCATCCTGGTACCATACTTACTATGTGCCAATGTTTCAATATGGCTCTTTTAATTTCTCATGAGCCTGGTCCAAACGTAAGAGGACACACTATCCTATTTTCTGACCTCTTTCGTTTTGGTATAAGTAGACACTCTCTAGACAATCGCATAACCCTGAAGAAACTCTTCCTTAATATCCTCTCCGGATATCCTCTCTCTCTTAGGTTGGCTAGACATTCATTGGCTTGTTGGAAGAAGGTAGATTCTAAAGTACAATTCCTTCAGATGCCTTGGATGATTACTAGAAAAGTGTAGGTATGAATTTACATCTGTACCCTTCTTGTATACACTGGTAACAATGCTACCTTGTTCATGCTCAATCAGTATATCCAAGAAGCTAATACATTGGGGACTAAATTTTAAATCAAATTTGATATTCTCACAACAACCATTAAGGTAGCTATGGAAATTATGCAGTTCTTCTACAGTCCCAATCCATATGAAAAACAAATCATCTATATACCTTCTGTATAGAAAAATGGAGTCATAGAAACAGTTCTTACTCTGATGATGATTATTATATTGGTTCTCAAAATGACACATAAATAAATTGGCCACTTGCGGTGCCACAGTGCATCCCATTGCTACCCCACTAATTTGATGGTATATTTTCTGATCAAACATGAAATAACTCCGACTCAAAACCAATTACGCCAACGGCATCAGGAAGGTCGTGTTGGGATAATTCTCATCTCTCCGTTCAAGTGTCTCCTCAATAATCTTCAACGCTTCATCCTGGGAGATATTGGTATATAGTGAGGACACATCCATGGTTACTAAAATAATCTGGTCCTTGATCGTGTCACAATCTAAATCCTCCAAGATACCTAAAAAATCTTGAGAATCCCTAACATATGCATGCAGCACAGGCACAAATGGTCTCAAGTAATGATTCAAAAACTGCGAGAGTGGTTCAAGCATCGACCCATTGTCAGATACAATTGGTCTCCCTGGTGGATCCTGCAGGCTTTTATGGATTTTAGGCAGAATGTAAAACAATGGTATTCTCTTTTCACTCTCCGTCAAAAAGTTATACTCTGCTTGAGACAATTGGCCCAATAATAACCCATCATAAAGTATTATATCAATATCTTTCTGTATCCTTTCCAGGAAGAGTTTATTCACTGGCATATAATGAGATCTATTGTCCAATATTCTATACACCTCATCCAAATAAGCCTGTTTATTCAAAACCACAATAGCACCCCCCTTATCTGCTGGTTTTATAATAATAGTGGGATCCTTGCTCAGATTGTTCAGAGCCACCCTCTCTGACCTGGATAGATTTTGCCTTATTGGCATAGGTTTCCTCTCTAAGACTGTAATCTCCTTTTCTAACAATTCCTCAAAAACCTGAATTCTAGGGTTCCTACTTGGAGGAAGGAAAGTGGATTTGGGTCTAAATTTCATTTCCACCTCTGAGATCAGTCATTACTATCAATTCCAAACCAATCACGCAAACATATTTTCTTGCAAAACCTAAATAATTCTAACCTCGTGGTGAAATCATTATATTTGGGTGTGGGAACAAAGAATAATCCTCTCTCCAACATTTTCACCTCTATCTCTGACAATTGTTTACTGGATAAATTGATTACTGATGAATTCTTCTTGGTTTTCTCTGATGGAAGGATGGTTGTACTTCTGGAACTGACCTCTTTCGAAGGCCCCTCCTTTGATTCGGAGGTGACAATAAAAAAGATTCCCTTCCAGTGTTATCTTCCTTCTCACTCTGAATAGTCAATACCTTCCTACTATCCTTTTGGGGATCATGCTTGTTCCCACCCTCATCTTCACTCAGAGTATAGCCACCCTACCTGACGCAGACTGCTGCGTGAAGTCCGTTCCCCTCCCTGCCTGCGGTTGCAACATTGTGTTAGACACAATGTTGCAACCACGGGCAGGGAGGGGGCCCGTGCAGCAGCTGGAAGGGTGCCCAGCCAGCTCAGGTGGCAATTTAAAAAAAAGAAAAAAAGGGGGGTGACTTAGCTACCTTGGATACTGGGCCCCCAGCCAGTACGGGCCCCGGGACGAATGTCCGTTTGTCCAATGGTAGCTACGCCCTTGGGACTATTGTAACACACTCTATGTGGTGCTACCCATGGTGATGGTTTGGAGACTGCAGCTCATGCAGAATGTGGATGCCTACCTCCTAATGGGGTTGGGCCAGCAGGAGCACATTACACCTGTGCTCCGATCTCTGCACTGGCTGCCTATAGCCTTCCGGGACCGATTCAAGGTGTTGGAACTTGCCTATAAAGCCTTAAATGGCCTAGGCCCTGCCTACCTGTGGGACCGTCTCACCCCCCGGGCCCTGGATCATCCCCTGTGGTCATCTGGTGGTGCCTTCCCTGAGGTTCCCTGAGACTTCTGGGGGGCCTCGATGGAGAGAGTGTTCTTGGTGGCCGCACCAAGGCTGTGGAACTCCCTCCTGGTGGAGGCCCGGCTGGCCCTGGACCTCCCCTCTTTCCAACAAAGTTGTAAGACCTGGCTGTTCCACCAGGTGTTTGGCAGGTGTGAAGGGTGGTGGGTGTGGGTTGAGGGGAGGGTGGGTGGGGGCTTTTAACAACCTCCTGTTTTGATTTGTTTTATTTAGTTTTAAAGTTTGTTTATTATTGTTTTGTAAGCTGTCCCAAGCTGCTGTGTCAGGAGGAGCGGGGTATTCAGTTTTTATAAATGAATGAATGAATGAATGAAAATAAAACACCCATTATCTCTGAACAGAACTCTGGGAAATGTTCCTAGTAGGAGCATGTACCTTGAAATCTGAAAGAACAGGAAAAGGCAGATATTTGACATTTCAGGGTTGGAAATAATTTTTTTTTAAAAACCTGGATGTTTGTTTGGCTTTTGTTAATGACTTTCCTGCCCCACCCCCTATGTTGGCCATTGTATGACAGATTAAATCACAAGAACTTCTGTTGTATACTCAGCTGTAGAGAGGCAGGGTGGTCCTGTGCTTGGGCTGTTAGCAGGATACTAAAGTTCATCTTTCTGTTCTGACAAGTTCTGGGGCAGGGGGTGTGGCTTCTGGGGCAGGCTTGACCCATAACCATTCATTTTGTGTCAATTGAGCCCTGCACACCAGTCATTCTCAAACTAGGGAGACAGAATGTATCCAGGAATCATGAGAAGGGGTGCAGAAGAGCTGAGGTAGGGGAAGTTTCCAAAGCGATGGTAGCCCTATCTATTTCTGTAACATGAATTTTGATTATTACAGCAGCCACCAATTTTAAATTTATGTTCCAGAAGTGAGAAAGCCAGCGGTATTTTGGAAATTAATATTATTATTAAATTTATTTATTTATTTATATAGTGCAAGCCATGTACCTGGCGCTTTACAACTATTGAAAATAGACAGGGTTCCTGCCCTGGGGGAGCTTACAATCTAAGAGAAATGAGGGAGAGGAGAAGAGGGATGACGGCAACAGAGGGAGAGACGAGGATACATTCATGAAGGGGTGAGGTTGCCGGTTCAACTGCTTAGCTTAGTTACCTAGGGGAAGGTGATGTTGGGAAAATCAGGAAGGGGACTAAGGTGATGAGGAGCTAGGGAAGGCCTGATGGAAGAGGTAGGTTTTCGGGAGGGATTTGAAGTTTGGGAAAGAGGAGGGAAATCTTCTCAGATTAGCTGTCTTGAGTCAGGAGGTCTGAATCAGTAGAAGACAAAGGGGGAGGAGATATGTGGAGGGTAGCAGAACAAAGAGTATGTACATGTGTAAGACAGTTGGTGGGTTGTAACCCAGTACTGCAAACAGTAGGAAAAGACCATGGTCTATTTGATCTGAGGTGGGGACAGTTCTCTCCCAGAAGTATCTTGTGTCACTCACACATTCAGCAGTTACCTCCATTTTGCGTGTTTTATTATTTAGTGCTGAGCCTGTTATCAATCAGAAGTTTTGTAAATAAAAGTTAATAACATGGTCACATCGATGTGAAGGTTATAGTAAGTACAATAGACGTCAATAATTTATTCCTCAGTGAGCTATTCCAATCTTTGTGTCTCTGAATCCCTTGCCCTCTGGTGACACCATCCAAGCCTAGATGGGCTGTAATGACCTCCCTGGAGTTTTCCTACCTCAATAATTTGAACAGAGGCCCTTTTTATTATTATGAATGTGGCAGCTCAGGGACACAGGGAACCCCTTGGCGAGTATACAGATTGGTGATTGAAAAAATAAAATAATAAAGCCCCATCCAATGCCCCCGTAATGTTCCAGAGAAATGTGTCCTTATTAAAGGGAATTAAATAGATGAGCGTTGCAGAATAGAAGTGCAGCCTATGATCAAGGGAACTAAACAAGCTAAGCAAAATATCACAGAGTGAAACTGCAACAAAGCTGTTCAAAACCCCTAACTGTAATGATAACCTTAAGACAAACTATAAGGAGCTTTTGTTGGTAAGTTCTGCTTAGTGAGGCATCTTCCTAGAGATGTGCATTTGTTTTAGGTAATATTAATAACTAAAACAAAAAAGTCATTTTTGTTTTAGTTATTACAATAACTAAAACAAATAGGTTAATAACTAAAAACAAATACATTTTAGTATTTGTTGTTAGCTCTCTTCTGACTGTTGCATGCAGGGCTAGATCACATGCCATGGCTCCAGCCTGTCTGTACCTTGCTGTAAATAATAGTTCATAAGGGGGTCAGAAGGGAGGGGGAATCATGAGTGACTTTTTCTCTGTCCAATTGCATACACTCTAACACAGGAGAATCCCTCTGATAGGTCATTCTTTGGACATGCTGTGTAAGCTTTCTGTACCAATGTCATAAGGAGATACTGGGCTACATGTAGACTCCAGGTCTAACAAATATGTAAAGGTAAAGGTTAAACATGTATGTAATGTGAAAGCTGAGAACTGGAAACTCACTTAGTGTAATGGAGAAATGCAAAGTCATGCCGAATGTGTATTCAGAAAAAGCCTGAACACCTCTGCAGACACTAGCCAGAGACCACTGAGTTGCAAATGTATTTCTTCCTGTGGATGTGACTGAAAGCACAGAGTCACCTGACAGGAAAATCAAACAAAGGACCCTAAAAAGGTACTTAAGGGGGGAGACAAGACAAAGAAGGGAGCTATCTTTCTATCTCTCTGTCGGTTGAGATCAGCTTGTTGAGCTTCATCTGCATCATCATATCCTACCAGCCAGAGAGAAGGGCTGCACCAAAGGAACTATGAAGTAAGGCCTTTTGGAAACCAAGACTGGTACCCAGTCAAGCTTTCCATTGCTGGCTGTGACATGAACTGAAATACCCTTGGACCTTGATTAAGGTAAGCCTAAGTCAGGAGAATCCAAGTACAGATAGGAATGCGTTATTGGTTATGTTATTTTCATTTCTGCACTCTCAATTATAATCTTGTACTGCATGCTTATTCATGATTTATTCATTAAACTTCCTTTTACTAAACTTTGTATGGTCAAGTGGAATTGCTAATCCTAACATTGGCGAGACACAGTTTGGGGTTAATTATGTGTTTACAAACACAGACAAACCTAGAGAGAAAGAGTCTGTGCTGGGAAACTCTGTGGCTAAAAAGGTGACAAAAAGGTTCACCCGTAAATCAGTTCTAGAGAGAGAGCTGATCCAGTGAGAGCTGCAAGCCAGGGAAACTGAGTCATGACAGCCTACAGTGGGGTAGAGAGCCCCCAATCCCATGACAACCAATCAGGGACTCAGGATGGCTTTGGGGGCATGGTGAGTGTTCTTAACCTTCTGCCAAGCCGAGAAACTTTGCCAGTGTTAGTTCAGTCTCAGAAAGAACGCTTGCTGGTTTTTCTCCATCTCTGTGTGGTTGCTCTAACTCAGCCTCACTTAGACAATCGAAATAGACAGTTATATAAAAAAAGATTTATTTCTCTGTGTCTCTCGCATCCCTTCCCATTATTCTCACTGTTCATTATCTTTGTCTGTAGGGCTTGTCTTTCTGTAATATTGTCATTGTGCTGTACTGTTTTTTGAAGTGTGTCAGCACTGACTTGTGCACTGCAGTGCACTATCTGCACTCATCCACCATCTAATTCAGTATGAGGGGGAAAGGCAAGTAGAATTTTGTCATGGATGATTCCTTGGGATAGGGGAACACCATGTCCAAACAGGATGGAAAACAAAGATGTTACTGAAGCAAATGTGTCCTGAAAATTTAAATTTGCTTATAAAATTGGAACCTTTAATCTAATCTTTCTGAAATTTGGTAGAGATGATCCCCTGTAGAAGGGGTACAACCGTATCAAATTTCCTAAAAAGTGGTTGACAAATGAAGATGTTGCAGCTGGGAAACCATTTCTCATTGAAACCAATTGTATGGGAATAAATTATTATTATTATTATTAACAAACATTTATATAGCACCAGCAGTGTACCTGGCACTTTACAAAGTAATAAAATAGACACGGTCCCTGCCCCTAGGGCTTACAATCTGAGAGACAGGAGCTGGGGGAGAGACTTAGGAAGGGGAACAGAGGGAGAGACAAGGGGTCTAACATTCATGAAGATGCGAGGTCTCAAGTGCACGTACTTGGCTTGGTTACGATGAGAATGACAGCAGGCAGGTCCATGTTGCAAGGATAAGGGTAAACCGATCGTAGGTATAGGAATAGTGGCTCAGCAGGATAAAGAGTCAGACAGAGCAGAGCGAAAGAGGTGAGTTTTAAGGAGAGATTTGAAGGTATGAAGGGAGGGGGCAAGGCGGATGTGGACAGGGAGGGAGTTCCAGGCATGGGGGGCAGCAAGTGAGAAGGGACGAAGGCGCTTAGGGGAGCAGGGAAGGCGTGGAAGGGTGAGAGAAGGGACAGAGGAGGAGCGAAGTGCACGGGCTGGAGTATGGAGGGCGATAAGTGCAGAGAGGTAGGGGGGAGCAAGGTTGTGAAGAGCTTTATAGGTGAAGACTAGGAGCTTGTGCAGGATTCGTTCAGGAAGGGGAAGCCAGTGAAGCGAAGAGAGGAGGGGCTGCACATGGTTGAAGCGACTGGCGAGGTAGATGACCCTGGCAGCAGAGTTTTGGACAGAGATGAGGGGAGATAATAAATAATAAATAAAACAATAACTAAAACTAATGGGAATAACTAAAAGAATAACTAAAACAGATGGGATTTTAATAACTAAAACTAAAATAAAAACTAAAGCTAACTTTTTTTTTTTGCTTTTCGGAGGAAGGAGTGTACCAGGAGAAAGCTGCTGACCCTTTAGGGAGTCAAGATGGCACCTAATGAGGGCAGCTGAGCAAGGGGATGGCAAAAGTCAGTCCAAACAGCTAAAGGCAGAGCTGGAAGCTCAGTAAGAGGGCTGTCAAGAGGCTGGCTGCTGGGAGTGGGCTGCTACCTGTGCAAGAGAGGAGAGGCTGTGTGCAGCTCTGCTCATCATGGTGCTGTGTGGAGACTGGAGAGACCTTGACAGCCAGAGGAGCTCAGGAGAATCTGGATTAGGGATGTGCGAACGCGGTTTGGAATTTTGGGGTTCCACCCAAACTTGGGGTGTTCGGCCCATTCGCAAACACCCCGAATCCGAGGTGCCCCCCAACCAAACCGGTCGAACAAAGTTTGGGTTCCGAACCCATTTGCTTGTCAGGGGCAGGGAGGAACTTGGTTTTCCCTCCGCCCTCCCCCCTCCAGGTTGCATGTGTGGAAGAGGCGCTGGGGAGCACCTCCCCCCCACCCCGCCCAGCCTTGTAAAAAAATTTTTTAACCCCCCACCCCAGGGATCGCCCTACCTGGTGGTGCCGGGGTTCCAGACCTGGGTCTGGCGGCAGCGGGTCCGGCAGTGGGTCTGGTGGTTGTGGTGCTCCAGAGTGCTTCAGGCTGCTACTAGGTCTTCTGGCTCAAACTGGAAGGCCTAGTAGTGGCCTAAAGCACTCTGGAGTGCCACCATTGCTGGACCCACCGCTGTTGGACCTGCTTCTGCTGCCACTGCTGCCACCAGTCCTGGGGTTGGAGCCCCGGCAACACCAGGTAGGTTGGGTTCTGGGTCTGGCAGCAGCAACAGCAGCAGTTCCGGTGCTCCAGAGCGCTTCAGGCCACTACTAGGCCTTCCGGTTTGACCTGAAAGGCCTAGTAGTGGCCGGAAGCACTCCGGAGCGCCGCCACTGCCAGACCTGCTGCCGGATCCGCCACCGCTGGACCCACCGCTGGTGGACCCAGGACAGGAACCCCAGCACCACCTGGTAGGGCAATCCCTGGGGTGAGGGGGTTAAACAAAAATGTACAAGACTGAGCAGGGTGGGAGGGGAGGTTCACACCCACGCAGCCTGGAGGGGCAAGGGGGGAGGGAAAACTGGCCTCCTCCATCCAAACGGGTTCACCCCCCCGAGCCTGTTTGGGCCAAACAGGCCAAACTGAACGGTTTTGAGTTTGGCCAAACCCCGCACGGGCCGAACCCCAAACCCCCCAGTGTTCGCACATCCCTAATCTGGATTACTGTTCCTTGGAGCCACCAGAGGACAAGAGTTATGAAGCCAGCAAAGGTGGGTTGTTTGGCCACCTGTCCCTATTGGACTGTGAGTCAGGACTTCAGAGAAGACTTTTGACTTTGGGGGCCAGAGGAGTGTTTCTGGCTGAACCCTAAACGGAGGGTTGTTACAGGGGGACTTTAAGCAAGCAGCTGAAGCAGAAATCTTGATTAGAGCTGAAACGAATAGACATTTTTGTATTTGCAAATATTATTCACATTTTCAGATAGCTGTCCAACTAATATTCCCAACCAAAGTAAGTATTTTTAGTCTGTAAGCACCAGGGGGTAGGAACCTGTCTCTGTTCAATTCCAAGTATGTTATTGGGTCTGTATAAACAATAAATAATATCTGATTAATTGGATATTGTTTCATATATTCCAGTTTTTCTAATTTCACTGGTATTTAGGTTCAGATACTTGATTACTCAATCAAATATTCAAACCAAAATAATGGCGAGGTGTCCTCGTTAGCTTTAGAGGAGCTGTGCAGCACTCAAGATTTCATCTCATTGAAGCAGCCTGCAAGATCACATCCTGTATGAATGCAAAGCACTTTATTTAATTAATTAATTTATTTATTTAAAAAACTTAGTATCCCGCCCATCCTGTTACAGGAAGCTCTGGGCAGCTTACAATTAATCAAAATAAAATAGCATCATCATCTAAAAACCACACATATAAAAGGGAGGGTAAGAAATAACCCACATCATCCCCCCAACCCACTCCCTCCCCACCCACCCTACTCATCCTCAGAACAGCCAAGTTTTACAACTACATCAAAAAGAGGGGAGATAAGGGGCCAAATGAGCCTCCAATGGCAGGGAGTTCCACAGTCATGGAGCAGCCACCAAGAAGGCCCTCCCCATCGTGGCCCCCGAAGAACTTGAGGGACCTTGAGGAGAGCACCCCCTGAAGGCCGTAGGGGCCGATTGAGGACTCGAGGTGGTGAAGTGATACCGCAGATAGGATGGGCCAAGGTTGTTAAGGGCTTTATAGGCAATCACCAACACCTTGAATCGGGCCCAGAAGACTATAAGAAGCCAGTGAAATGAACGCAGAACCGGTGTAATATGTTCCCGGCGGCCCAATTCCACCAGGAGATGGGCCGCCGCATTCTGCACCAGCTGCAGTCTCCAAACTGTCATCATGGGTAGGCCTACGTAGAATGCGTTACAATAGTCCAACCTAGAGGTGATGAAATCATGGATGACAGTAGCCAGGTCAGAGTCTGAAACATACGGCCAAAGTCGATGCACCAGAAGTAATTGGCGAAAGGCACTTTTCATCACAGCCTGCACCTGGGCATCCAAGCGGAACTGTGAATCAAGGAGCAGCACCAGACTCCACACCTGGGGAACCAGTGGAGGGCAGACCCCATCAATGATGGGGGCCATCACCCCCGCCGCCTTACCCACCAGCATCACTTCCATCTTGTCAGGATTCAGCTTCAGTTGATTTGCCCTCATCCAATCCCCCACAGCCACAAGACACCGGGTAAGCACTGAGACTGCTGGGCCTGGGTCTGATGAAAATGAGAGGTAAAGCTGGGTGTCATCAGCATATTGATGATACCGCATGCCAAACCTCCTGACCACCTTGCCGAGCGGCTGCATATACACGTTGAACAGGAGAAGGGACAGAACAGAACACTGTGGAACTCCACACAAGAGTTCTCGCTATGATGAAAAGTAATCCCCAAGCACCGCTCAGTGAGTTCTTCAGGCCAGGAAGGAGCAGAACCAGTCAAGAACAATGCAGCCCACCCCGGCTCGGTCCCGCAGGTGTGTCACCAACATCTCATGGTCAATGGTATCAAAAGCAGTTGATAGATCTAATAGAACTAGCAGGGCCAAATGGTCCTGATCTAATTCCCAATGCAGGTCGTCAACCAATGCCACAAGTGCAGTCTCAGTGCCATAACCCAGTTGAAATCCAGACTGCGAGGGATCAAGAAAACAGACACGATCCAGATGCTCTTGCAACTGCTGGGCCACCACCCATTCAATAACCTTCCCAATTATTATTATTATTATTATTATAAACATTTATATAGCGCCAGTCGTGTGACCTGGTGCTGTACAGAACATAGAATTAGACGCGGTCCCTGCCGGTGGCTTACAATCTAAAAGACAAAGTGGGGGAGACAGGGAGAGGGGACAGTGGGAGAGACAG
>QEPC01007501.1:1415632-1439627 GCA_003113815.1 Sphenodon punctatus | reverse complement strand
GGCAGGGTGCGTGACTTAGCAAATTTGTCATGGCGGTAATAGCCACAGGTGAAGGGAATACATACTGAGTGATGAGAACTGGTGACTCAATACTTATTTGTCTCAACAGAGGAAAACTGAGATGGCAGGAGTAATCAACAACATGATTCCTGCACCTTTAGATGCAGCTGTGAACCTCTGTGTCAGAGCTACATTGCTTTGCTAGAAAATAGCTTTTGTGTATGGTCTTAACATTTATGTTTATATTTTGCAGAAAGTTTACCGTTCCTTCTTACCTCGCACCAACATGGCTTTGTACTTCCTGGTGGGGGCTACTGAATTTACTGAAGGAACTGAGATGTGTGTGTGTTAATTTCCTTATGCTGTTAGCAATTAGGGCAATTATGCTTAATTACCCAAGGCAGATAAATTTTTACTTTGGCCTTGCACCTTGTTGTAATAGCATTGATTAGTAGTATGTTAATTGTTTAATGCTTTGTACATGTGCCATCACATGCGTAAGATGTAGCAATGTTTGAAGAAATGTGAAAGAGAACAGCAGAGGGAAGCCATGCCCCCTGAGAGCGGAGAGCAGCGGCAAGGCGCAGGCTCACGCACACGGGGGCAACAGCAGAAAGCCACGCCCCCAGGAAGCGCTGAACAGCATGGGGATGTAAGCCCATGCCCCCACACACAGGGGCAGGGCCAAGCAGGGCAACACCCTGTAGAACAAACTAGGGCAGGGCAATCAGACACATTGCGCTGCTTGGTGCGGCTACGTGCGCGTGGAGGCAGAGCCCCCACTACTTAAGGCCAGGTAGAGCACTCTCACACTGCCGGTGATCAACAGTGCTGTGAGACTGGCCCTGAGCGTCTTGGTGGAATGGAGAGAAAGCTAAGTGGTGACCTTTTTTGATTATTGATTGTTGTAGAGTGGTTGTAAGGCGTGGGAATGTGGTGGTGTGTGGGTGAGTACTGGTTAGTGACATAGAGGGAGATAGGTTGTGTGCACTTGAAGATTACCCTTTGCCTTTTATGGGACTCCATGCCTTGTGTTTTCCTGTGTCTACCCTCCTACTCCCTGCTCCCCCGTGCCTGGGCCCTTTCCCTTCCTCTCCTCACAGAACCACACTCACACACCTGTTCCCCAGCACCGCGAGTGTGGGTGAGGGTGGTGGGTCTGCGTGGGTGCAGGTGCGAGTGGTTCTGTGTGAATGGGTTCTGTGTGAAGGTTCTGTGTGAAGGTGTTGGTGCGCGTGTGGGATAGGTCTGTGGAAATCCCCCCTTAAACTCCTACCCGTCCATAACAGTATCACCAGCCCAACCATGGACCTAACCACTCAATTAGAGGAAATGAGTGGAGCCATTCAATCCCTGGCCCTTGAAGTTAGAGGTATTAAGGAAAAACAGGAACAAAATTTGGAGGCTGGGGGTTTGGAGGAAGTCGCTGCTGCGGCACCCTAACCCAAGCCTGTTAGAGAGGATCGGGGTGAAGGTGCTGGTCAAGGGCGGGAACCATGACACCCCCTTATTGCAAAGTTTGATGGGGACAGGAAGCAGTTTCAGGGGTTCTTGGCACTTTGTAAATTAGCCTTTCAAATGCAGCCAAGGACCTATGCTACCGATTCCATTAAGGTGGCCTTTATCATAGGGCACTTGGAAGGAATGGCATTGGAGTGGGCCACTCCCCTTCTTATCAAAGAAAGCCCCTTGTTGCATGATTTTGTGGGGTTCCTCCGAGAATTCCAATTCTTGTTCGATTATCCCCATAGACTTAGAGATGCAGAAACTGCCGTTATGACCCTTAGGCAGGGGAAAGGTGCCTTGCTGGAATACGTAACTAAATTCCAACACTTGGCAGTTGAATTAGGATGGGCTGATAATGTATTGAAGGTCCTATTTCGAAAAGGGTTGAATGATGATACAGTGATCCCTGCAAAATGGAGGGAACTAGTCAACCTGGCATGCCAAATCGATGAACGGCTTACAGAATGCCGAAGGAAATGGCGACAGGAGTCCAGATGACCCTGGGGACCCCGACCTCTAGTGTTTCACCCGGGGAGAGCCGATAGTGTTAAGGTGGAGGATCTGGAACCTATGCAGATAGGGGTGGCTAGAGGACCATTGGAACCCCAAGAAAAGGAACGACATCGCCTTGAAAAACTATGTTTTTATTGTGGAGCAGGGGGTCACTTTTCCAGGGATTGTTCTCAACGTCCTCCAGAAAGGCGGGTGTCGGGAAACGCCAAAGGCCGGGATGTTTTGGGGGCATCTCGGTAGAAAAGCGTTTAACCCCGCCCAGCACCAGGTCCAGCGTTGCCACCACTACCCCTCGCATAGAACATCTCCGTGTGCCGTTTACATTGACATATACCCCTGCCAAGTCCTTGGTGCTTTGGGCATTGATTGACTCTGGTGCATCTGGGAATTTTATAGATGACACCTTAGTACAGAAACATCAGATTCCACTTCAACCAAAGGCACAGCCTGAAGCTATTTATGCAATCGACAGATCGCTCCTGATCTCCGGTTCTGTAGTATCATGTACCTTAGGAGTTGGAGGGGTCATAGGAAGGCACTAGGAAACCTTAACCTTGGATGTGGTTCGCACCCTGGCCTTTCCTGTAGTGCTTGGCCTTCCATGGCTCAAAAAACACAACCCCTCCATAGACTGGTCTTGCAAGACCCTGCATCTTATTCTTAACTCTCCTTATAGTCAAGTTCATTGTAGATGCCCCTGCCCTGAAGAAGAAACATCGACTGAAGCCAAGGGGCTTCTGGGAACCACACAAGTAATGCTACCCCTCCCCCAAATATCAGGACCTCACAGATGTTTTTCAAGAACAGGAAGCTTTAGAGCTATCCCCACATCGAAGCTACAACTGTGACATCGATCTCGTGCCTAACACCTCTCCTCCATATGGGAGGATTTATGCCCTGTCCGGACCGGAGCTGCAGACCTTAAAGGAATATGTAGATGATAATTTAGCAAAAGGTTTAATCTGACTGTCAACCTCCCCAAGGGGAGCACCCCTGTTTTTTGTACCTAAGAAAGATGGAGGGCTGCGACCATGTATCGATTACAGAGGGTTAAACGCTATTACTATAAAGAATAGATACCCTCTACCACTTATCCCTGAGTTATTGGACCGACTACAAGGCGCCCAAATATTTACAAAGTTAGATCTGCGAGGCGCTTATAATTTACTACGCATAAGGAGTGGAGATGAATGGAAGACGGCTTTTCGAACTAGGTATGGGCACTTTGAATATCTTGTCATGCCCTATGGCCTTGCCAATGCACCAGCTGCGTTTCAACACTTGATAAACGATATTTTTCAGGACATTTTAGATCAATACGTAGTTGCTTACCTTGATGACATCTTGATCTTTTCCCAAGACCTGGAGAATTATATACAACATGTGCGCACTGTTCTGCTACGGCTACGAAAAAATCATTTATATTGCAAGATATCTAAGTGTGCTTTTCACCAATGAGTGGGTTTCATCATATCCCCCGATGGCATACAAATGGATCCTATGAAGGTAAAGACTATTGAAGCTTGGTCGGCCCCACAAGCCATAAAGCCTCTCCAGCGCCTCTTGGGAAGCGCTAACTATTACCGGCAATATATCCCCAATTAAGCCCACTTAACAACGTCCCTAACAAAACTCCTAAGAAAAGGGCAATTGTATATTTGGGGGAAAGAGCAACGGCGTGCCTTTGAACAATTGAAGGTGGCCTTTATGACGGCACCAATCGTGCAACATCCTGATTTTACAAAACCATTTGTCATAGAGACCGATGCCTCTAATACCACCATTGGAGCAGTATTGTCACAAATACCAGGGAATGCTCCAGGGCATAGACCTTGTGCCTTCTACTCCCGGAAACTTAGCCCGGCTGAAAGGAATTACACAATCTTAGATCGAAAACTATTAGCCATAAAGGCAACCTTTGAAAATTGGAGGCATTATTTAGAAGGTGCAGAACATCCAATCAAAGTTATCACAGACCATAAAAACCTAACATTTTTACAGACAACTCGTATATTGAACGCTCGACATGCTCGGTGGGCACTTTTCTTCATCCACTTTTGCTTTCATGTTATGTATCGCCCCGGGAAACAGAACAGTATGACGGATGCCCTTTCGCATTGTTATGATCAACCCCTGTCTCCAACAACACAGGGGGACCCTATCCTGGCCCCCCAGGTATTTTCCGCAGTTGGAAACTCCTTGGCCCAACTGAAAAAACTGATGCAACAAGAACCTACTCTAAGGAGCTTAGCCGATACACCAGGTCCTACAGGCTTGTACATGCACCAAGGAGCAATCACAGTCCCCATGGAAGCACGTCAGCGGGTACTGTGGGGGCACCATGATGCCCCAATAGAAGGACATCCCGGACAACAACATACCCTTAAACTAATACGTTGACATTTTTGGTGGCCTACGATGCAGCAAGATGTGAAAAACTATGTTCAAGGCTGCATAGTATGCAATCAAACCAAGGTTCCCCGCCAACGTCTCATCGGACTTTTACAAATTGCACCTTTACCGAAAGGTCCCTGGCAACGTGTTAATCTGGATTTTATAGTAGAACTCCCCAATTCACGAGGATACACAACAATCCTTGTTGTGTGGTTGCTGGGGATACAGTGTAGGTACTGGGGATATGGGTCTCAATGGGCCTGGTTAGGTGACAATGCAGGCCCGCAACAGGCCAAACTTTTTTAAAAGGGCCTGTGTGTTTGGACAGGCATTTGGCTGCTGGGGATATGGTGTAGCTACTAGGGATGCTGGTCTGGATGGGGTGCAGTTGCTTGCAATGCAGGCCTGCAACTGGCCAAACCTTTTAAAAAGGGCCGGTGTGTTTGGATGGGCATTTGGCTGCCAGAGATAAGGTGTACCTACTAGGAATGCTGATCTGGATGGGGCTTGTTTGGTTGCAATACAAGCCTGCAACAGCTCTCCTTGTGAACAGAGGAGAAAGTAGGTAGGAGCACGGCAGAAGAGAAGGCTGCAGACAACAAGGAGACCCCTGTCCCCCACTGAACCCATCTCTTCCCCTTCCTCTTCTCATGCACCAAAACCAAACCCTTTCCTTCCTTCCTACTTCTCCTCTGCCCTGTCCTTCTCTTCTCTTTCCTTTCATTCTCTTCTGATTCGGCTTGTCACAGAACAGGGAGCTAACTCAGTCCTCCCAGTTCTCCAAGCCAGAAGAAAGGCTTGTCCCAAAGCCTACACCTTCAGAAGACTACAGGTGGTCAAGGATGCCATGAAAATCGAGGATTTGAGGTTTCAGGATAAAGGTAGGCGATGGCAAAGTGATTTCTTTAACCTGTTATGGTTAATTTAGACCCAGAGGGAAAGAGAGAGTGGACAGGACCCCAGTAAGAGGGCTCTCTATTCCCCAGTGGCAGTGCTTCATGCAGCAGCAAGGAGTTCCCAACTTTAACTAATGTAATGTTCATCCTATGTTAACCCTGGGAACTCCTTGCTGCTGGGTTAAGCCATGCCACTGGCCTACCATTTCCCAGGCTCCGCCTACCATTTCCCAGGCTCCGCCTCTAGGCCCGCCGGCCAGCAGTACGTTTAACCCACCCACTGTCCCACCAGATTAAAAAAACACCACCCTGTTGAGAAGAGTCAGCAGAGGTTGTGGAGTAAGATTAGATTAATGTGGAGTAATAGCGGTCTTTGGACAGAGAAAGGGCATCACTACATACATTGCAGTTAGAGTAAATTTAAAATGGATGAAGTCATCAAGCTCATGAAATTTCTGCCAGAGGCGCTCAGTGACTCGAGAGCAGGATTGGACACTGAGCAGCCAATGGATAGGGATGTGCAAACCCCCGGGGGTTCAGCCGAACCCGAAACCATTCGCTTTGACCTGTTTGAGTCAAATCCATTTGGGGAGGCTGAACGTGTTCAGGCGGGGGGGCCATTTTCCCTCCCCCCTCCTGGCTGCATGGGTGGAAGGGGCGCTGGGGAGCACCTACCCCCCCCACCCTGCCGAGCCTGGGAATATTTTTTTTTAATGCCCCCACCCCAGGGATCACCCTACCTGGTGGTGCTGGGGCTCTGACCTTGAGTCCGGTGGTGGCAGTGGTCTGAAGCACTCCAGAGTGCCGCTGCCATTTCCGGACCCTGGACCAGGGCCCTGGCACCACCAGGTAGGTCAGGGTCTGGGTCTGGCAGTGGTGGCATCAGTGATAGCGGGTCCAGAGGGTCCAGCAGCAGCGGCGCTTCGGAGCTCTTCAGGCCGCTACTAGGCCTTCCGGTTTGACCTGGGATTCCTAGTAGCGGCCTGAAGTGCTCCGGAGCACCACCACTGCTGCTGCTGCTGCCGCTACCACCACCAGACCCAGGGCCAGAGCTGCAGCACCACCAGGTAGGGTGATCCCTGGGGTGGGACAGTTAAAAAAAAAATCCCCGGCTGGGCGGGGGGGAGGTACTCCCTGGTGCCACTTCCACCCGCGCAGCTTGGAGGGGGGAGGGAAAACCAGGTTCCTCCCTGCCCTCCACCCCCCTCCTGAATGCGTTCAGAACCTGAACTTTGTTCTGTCAGTTTGGGCGGGGGTCAGTTCAGATTTGGGGTGTTTGTGAACGGGCCAAACACTCCGAGTTCGGGCCAAACCCCGAACTCCCAAACTGCATTCGCACATCCCTACCAATGGACAATTTTTGACCAAATGAGAGGATAAGCAGGAATTCACCTATAGTATTTTAAAGTCTGAAAGAAGTTCTCAGCCTTAGGTTGCCATGCACCATTATTGTATAAATGGGACTATTCTACAGCTTGTAGGTGGAGCATCACAGAACATTGACTTGACAATGACTATCATCTTTATGATATATGTCCGATTCCAAATATGAAGTTTTGTCACCAGGCCTACTTTAGCATGTATATGACTGTAAAATAAGGCATTATCTCATGTACAGTAATAGTACTAGCTCTGTGTCCAATAATTGTATCAGTAATTGGCAGATCATGCAGGCTTGTCAGCAGTGAAAGATTGTCTTCAGAAAAAAACTAATTAAGAATTGAAGAACATTTTCAGTGAACTCTGTGTGGTTATAAAGAAGGCTTGACATGGCTCAGCTGTAGTTAAGTATAAGGAATTCTACTTCTGTGCTCATAGAAAACTATGAGCTCTTTTAGAAACGGAAAAGGCTGTCTTGGTTTGTTGGCATATATTCTTGTTATATGGACACTTTTCATTTTCCATTTCCATACTTTAATATTCAGTGGGCTCAGGTCAAGTTACAACACACAAAACCATATACAACAAATACACATCAATAAAACTCTTTTCTCCTTTCTCAAGCCCTGCCTGTCAAATGCCCAGCCAAATAAAATAATCCTACCTTGCCCTGCCTCCTTCCCAGCAGTACTTGGACTGATTCCCCAGTAGTGACCCTGACTTTGGCTTTTCTTTCCAGCTCTACCTTTGCTACTGCCCCCTGGTATTTTTGATGTTAGCCTTAGACTCCTGGATTTGATCTGCTCTGACTCCAACCACACCTCCGTACTTCGTCGTGCTTGCTGACAGATCCAAGCAGGAAAGACAGTTGGTCAGCCATTGACCCCAGCTTGACTTCCTGGGAACAACTCTGAGAGACCCTGTGATATCACTTTCTTCTGGGCATTTGTGTGGTGAGCACCCTTGATACAGGGGTGGCTCCTGGCAGTAACTCCCCCTGCAGTTGCCTAGCGGTAACCCTGAGGAGCTGGTGCTGGAGGTCCATAGGCTTTCAAGTCTGAAATATGAAAGCACAGCACCCAACGATTCTCTGACAGATGTCCGTTCTCTCCCATACACCACCCTCACTCTTTACTTTCTCTCTCTTCCTTTAGATTACAGTGTAGTGTAAACCCATTAGCATTTCCCAGCATGAACAAGATGGGTTCCCAAGAGATTACCGTAACCTCCAGCCTGCTGGAAGTTATATACCGGAGTGTGAAAGAAACCTGGTACAGAAACTGAAAAGCCCACCTGCCTGCTACATATTGCAGTTCCCACAAAAGACAGACAAATGAAAACAAATCTAGAACACCTGTTTCTTCTGAGAACTGTGATGTCACTCACTCCAGAAGAGAAACCTGAAAATGAACAGCCCAAATGCCACTAGCCTTAACAGGGTAACTGACCCTTTTTACACAGATGCCCCCCCCCTCACCCACGTGTGCAACTGCGTGGACAGGGGGAGAATCCACCTGCTTGCCACAGCCGGTGGGTGGGGTTGCGTGCATGCTTCCACACTCCACCAGACTCTACCAATCACACACACACACAGAGGCATTGAAGGTGCCTCCGTAAGTGGAGATGGGTGGAAGTGGGTGGACATCCCTATGATGGGCCGCCCACACATTTCCCACCGATCCCCCACGCACCCATGCCTATTTGAAAAGAGCCACTGTCTCATTTTGTGAGGCAATACTTTTGTTTCAAAAATAAAAACCATTTATAGTTCACCTTTAAAGTAAAATTTTAAAAATGGAAACTTTCTGCTAAAGTAATGAAGAAAATATTGCCCATCAAAGAAGTGGAGACAAGATGAATTAGAGATTCTTACTTTTGCTTTTAATATTGTCCTTTAAAAGTTAAAGGCAAGGAGAAAGTGGCAGAATAATTTGTGTACCAAAATGGTCTCATAGTTTGAGTTTCTGCCAATTTGCTGGGAAGTGTGAGGTAGTTTTTCCTAAACACACTTCAGAAAGGTATTCTGTACATTTAAAAAAAAAACAGGACAAAAATAGTCATTACGTACTTGCATTTAATAAAAAAATTTAGCATTGTCTAAAGTTAAATTTGCTTCAGGAAATTACTTCTAGATTTGGGAAAAATAAAAGATAGAGGCTATAGAATATACGACATAAAGAAAAGCAGCAGCTATTAAAATATATGACATTTCTCTGCTGCATATTATTTTCATTTCTGACTTAACTGGCATGACAATGTGGTACCAAAATAAATCATTCAGAAGTTCTTTCCCATATATTTTTATTCTTACAAAGAGGGGTTGGAAAAACATCAAAGTTACTGTAAATAAAATTCTTCAACAGCTAGGGAGATGAAGAGTGGAATTTTTCCAAATTCATTAACATTTTTTTCACTGACCTCAAAGGGGTACCAGGCTGGGGACAAGAATATAGTGATTATAATTCAGCTATGGACAGGCCAAGCCCCAATTCATCACATGATAAAAAAGGAGAATTGCAGGTTGGTGGAATGCAAATAAAAGAATTCATATTTATTAAGAACACTAAGCAACATGGTTCATGTATTAGGGAATCATGCAGAATTAATCTATCTTCCTTCAAGCAGCAATGAAACAAAAGCAACCCATTGAATTCAATCCAGTATGTGGCTTGTCGAAGAAATCAGGACATACTCTGTGTATGGAAGGAATCTATCAGAGAAACTTTATTTCTATTTATCTAACAGCTGTTAGGAGGGTCCTAGGTCCACAGGGCTTCCCCTCTAGAACTAGAGTCCCTCCTTAGCCAAAATCAAAAACACTTTTTATAGACTTTTCAGGTTACAGGCAAAGAGGCAAGTCTTATCAGTGAGAAAACCACTTTGGAGTAATGTTAGACCTGCTACACAGTGTAGAATTGCTACACAGACAGTTTATATTAGAGAAGAACATCTTCAAGGCTAGTAAAAATAAACTCTTAAAGAAAGAGAAAAACAAGCTTCATATATGAAGTGTGAAGGGCAATCTTTATCTATTGCAATTCTGTAATGAGTACATGGAGCACTGTAAGAACTCAACTCATCTCTGTCATTTCTGTCCCAAGTTTTCAGGCCTCAGCTGAAGAGCTTCCACAATTGTGCCATTTTGGCACAACATTTGTTCAAACTCTTATAGCCATTAACCCATGAATCTCTGCTTGTTCCATGTCTCTAGCATTCTGTATTTCTTCATACATGTTAAATATTTCTTTCCTTTGCTCCAGGTTTAAGCCATGTGTTATTTGTTTAGCAGTGTGGTGCAAGGAGCATTTTATAAGCAACATTAATAACTGTATGCAAACAAATAAGCCAATAATAGCTCCAAATACAATTAAGACAGTATAAAACATCTTTGATCCCCATTCTCCTAACCAAGACCAAAGACTCCATTGGTTTGTTTCATGGAGTTTAGCAACTGCTTCTCTAATACGTGAGGCTTGTTCTAAAATGGAATTAGAATTATCTGGTATGTATACACAACACTCTTTTCCTTTTAGGGCACATGCCCCTACCTTGCTGGCCAAAATGAAATCCAAAGCTATTCGGTTCTGCAAAACCATTTGCCTAATGCTACCCATTTCGGTGACTATAGTCTCAGCCTTGGGTTGTTGCATTGGCTACCCTCTCCAGCACCCCAGCAACCCGCTTTAATTCTCTAACAGAGTATGCAACTCTACGTCCGGGAAGAGTGATACCCCAAAACCTTTGGGCTTCAGTGATTTCCCTTTGGTTCCGGAGTTTGCCCTCAGGAAAGGTGGACATGAATCTTATGGCAGGAGCTAGGGCTGCGATGAAACATGAGCCACTAAAATGTGCAGGAAGGTGTTTGTAAGCTTTGTTACCACAAACGAAGTAGTGGTGTACCAGGGCTGTGACCCCACAAGAACAGGTATGGGTATACATGAAAACCTGACGGTAATATCCTGTTATATTATAATATGTAGGGGTGTAATCAGGAAGGAAGACACTGTTCTGTACAGCTCCATTTTTGACAATGGTGACATTACAAGTGGAATTACCTACAAAATATCCAGTGCCATTACATTGCAAACAAATTGGGACATGTTGAGAAGCAATTATATATATAAGTTCAGAAACATTATGCTGTACCACTGCCCATGTGGAGTGTGGAGGTAAATCAGACATGTATGGGGCTTCAAGCTCAGTACTATTAAGTGGGTAGGCATACATAGGGATACCTTCATGGGCATGTACAGGAATGTGAGCACAGCTCCAACAATTAGACTTATTCAGATTCCTACGAAGTTGTTCAATGGTTAATAAGGATGTATTTTCAATCTGCATAGGGTGGTTTGCTCTTGGTGTCAGGTGTGTTTTTACTGGCATGTTAACACTCAAAGTTAACTTCTGTGTCTTGGGCAGTCCAGAACAGAATTATGCAGATAACGGCGGTGCGGCCTATCCAGAAGGCAATGAAGCAAATCCATTTAGAGAACCAACTGTTCGGAAGGGTCTTTTCTCTTCCCTCTAAGGTGGTAAAGGTGTTGTGGTACATCCTCTTTGCTCTGGAGTGGCAAATCCTCTTCTGGTGCAGGGGAGAGGTTACCAGCACTTTCACCCTGCTCCTCTGACCTTATTTCTACAGGTGCAGAGGTCTTTTTACAATGTGAGGCCTGAACCCAGGATGAACGGCCCTGGCACTTTACAACAGTGTTGGTGGTAAGAAGTACCTGGAAAGGACCTTTCCAGTGGGGTTCCAAGGCTGTCTTTTAGGGATGGGTGAATGCGGTTCGGATGTTTGGAGTTCAGACTGAACTCAGTCTGTTCGGATGTCCGAACCGAATGTCCGAACTGAACTCTCGAACAACCAAACAGTTTTGTCGTGTTTGGATGAGTTTGGATGAGTTCTGGGGCAGGAAAAACGTCTTTCCAGGGCTGAAAATTAGGTTTCGATTTCGTTTCAGTTTCACTGTTTTTCACTGTTTGGCCAAGTTCGGCCAAACCAAACTCGGCTGAACCGAACCATCAAACCCAAACTTGGGTTTCGAACCGAACGACCGAACATCCGAACCGTGTTCTGTTCTCCCATCTCTACTGTCTTCCTCTGGTGAACCTTTTATGTGGACCCAGTCTCCTGGCTGTAGGTCATGACACGCTGCACGAGGTTCCTGGGGAAGGACTTCTTGAACCTGGGAATGAAAAGCCTTGACACACTTCATTAGTGCGTGGCAATAGGTTAGAACAGTTTCATCAACCAAATCAATGTCCATTACATGGGCTGTTACAGGTAGGGAACTAGGGAGCCTCATGGGCCTTCCCATTTAAATCTCATGTGGTGATAGGTCAGTCTTTCTATTGCATAATGATCTCATTCTCATGAGGGCTAAGGGCAAAGCGTCAGGCCATTTGAGACTTGTTTCATGGGAAATTTTAGCTATCTTGTTTTTCAAGATGCCATTCTGTCTTTCCACTGCCCCTGCAGACTGAGGGTCATATGAGCAATGAAAGTTCTGCTGAATCTTTAGGGTCTTGCAAATTTCTTCCATAACTTGGCCCGTGAAATGCGTTCCTCTGTCACTGTTGATAGACAAAAGAATCCCGAATCAAGAGATAAATTCTTTCAAAAATTTCTTGACAGTAATAGTGTCAGCTTTTGCACATGGGTAAGCTTCTATCCATCCAGAAAACATACAAACAAGCACTAATACATATTCATATGATAAACATTTAGGTAACTGAATAAAATCAATCTGAATATTTACAAACGTCCCCCATGGTGGGGTGTGTGCTGCCCTTTGTGTTTTTACATGTTTGCCCACGTTGTGAGCCTGCCCCAGGTCTGGCAATATTGTTGAGCCACAGTGGGGAAATTTGGAGTATGCCAGTCATGTTTAACTGCTTCAATCATCCCCCCTTTGATCAAGTGGGCCACACTGTGGTGCATGTGAGCAAGGGAGAAGGATCATGGGTGCAACCAGGCGGCCATCCAGGAATGCCACAAATGATCAGGGTGCAAAAGACACCCCGCTAATCTCCAAGTATCTTTTTCATTTTCTGAAGCCTGATCTTGAAGGAGGGCAACATCATTAGGAGTTGCCATAGGAGACTTACTGTTATGGATGGGTAGGAGTTTAAGGGGGGATTTCCACAGACCTAGCCCACACGCGCACAACACACTCTGATTGTCACCCTTACTGGGGCTCCACCATGCAGGAAAACTACCCCTCAGGATATAAGGTGGCTGAGAAGTCCCTAATGGGATACGGGCCTTATCATCATTGGGGATCCGGAGCCAACACACCCTGTGTGAAGCCCCTTCACACAGAACCACTCGCACCTGCACCCACGCAGACCCACCACCCTCACCCACACTCGCGGTGCTGGGGAACAGGGGTGTGTGTGTGGTTCTGTGAGGAGAGGAAGGGAAAGGGCCCAGGCACGGGGGAGCAGGGAGTAGGAGGGTAGACACAGGAAAACACAAGGCAGGGAGTCCCACAAAAGGCAAGGGGTAATCTTCAAGTGCACACAACCTATCTCCCTCTATGTCACTAACCAGTACTCACCCACACACCCACACACCACCACGTTCCCACGCCTTACAACTACTCTACAACAATCAATAATCACAAAGGTCACCACTTAGCTTTCTCTCCGTTCCACCAAGACGCTCAGGGCCAGTCTCACAGCACTGCTGATCACCGGCAGTGTGAAAGTGCTCTACCTGGCCTTAAGTAGTGAGGGTTCCACGCGCACGTATCCGCGCCGAGCGGCGCAATGTGTCTGATTGCCCTGCCCTAGTTTGTTCTACAGGGTTTTGCTCTGCTTGGCCCCGCCCCTGTGCGTGGGGGCATGGGCTTACATCCCCATGCTGTTCAGCGCTTCCTGGGGTGTAGCTTTCTGCTGTTGCCCCTGTGTGCGTGAGCCTGCGCCTTGCCGCTGCTCTCTGCTCTCAGGGGGCGTGGCTTGCCTCCGCTGTTTCTTTTGCCTGGGATTCCCGCCGCTGCAGCGTCTAAGCCACCCACGGTGGAGGCAATTCCTGATAGTACNGCATAGGGTGGTTTGCTCTTGGTGTCAGGTGTGTTTTTACTGGCATGTTAACACTCAAAGTTAACTTCTGTGTCTTGGGCAGTCCAGAACAGAATTATGCAGATAACGGCGGTGCGGCCTATCCAGAAGGCAATGAAGCAAATCCATTTAGAGAACCAACTGTTCGGAAGGGTCTTTTCTCTTCCCTCTAAGGTGGTAAAGGTGTTGTGGTACATCCTCTTTGCTCTGGAGTGGCAAATCCTCTTCTGGTGCAGGGGAGAGGTTACCAGCACTTTCACCCTGCTCCTCTGACCTTATTTCTACAGGTGCAGAGGTCTTTTTACAATGTGAGGCCTGAACCCAGGATGAACGGCCCTGGCACTTTACAACAGTGTTGGTGGTAAGAAGTACCTGGAAAGGACCTTTCCAGTGGGGTTCCAAGGCTGTCTTTTAGGGATGGGTGAATGCGGTTCGGATGTTTGGAGTTCAGACTGAACTCAGTCTGTTCGGATGTCCGAACCGAATGTCCGAACTGAACTCTCGAACAACCAAACAGTTTTGTCGTGTTTGGATGAGTTTGGATGAGTTCTGGGGCAGGAAAAACGTCTTTCCAGGGCTGAAAATTAGGTTTCGATTTCGTTTCAGTTTCACTGTTTTTCACTGTTTGGCCAAGTTCGGCCAAACCAAACTCGGCTGAACCGAACCATCAAACCCAAACTTGGGTTTCGAACCGAACGACCGAACATCCGAACCGTGTTCTGTTCTCCCATCTCTACTGTCTTCCTCTGGTGAACCTTTTATGTGGACCCAGTCTCCTGGCTGTAGGTCATGACACGCTGCACGAGGTTCCTGGGGAAGGACTTCTTGAACCTGGGAATGAAAAGCCTTGACACACTTCATTAGTGCGTGGCAATAGGTTAGAACAGTTTCATCAACCAAATCAATGTCCATTACATGGGCTGTTACAGGTAGGGAACTAGGGAGCCTCATGGGCCTTCCCATTTAAATCTCATGTGGTGATAGGTCAGTCTTTCTATTGCATAATGATCTCATTCTCATGAGGGCTAAGGGCAAAGCGTCAGGCCATTTGAGACTTGTTTCATGGGAAATTTTAGCTATCTTGTTTTTCAAGATGCCATTCTGTCTTTCCACTGCCCCTGCAGACTGAGGGTCATATGAGCAATGAAAGTTCTGCTGAATCTTTAGGGTCTTGCAAATTTCTTCCATAACTTGGCCCGTGAAATGCGTTCCTCTGTCACTGTTGATAGACAAAAGAATCCCGAATCAAGAGATAAATTCTTTCAAAAATTTCTTGACAGTAATAGTGTCAGCTTTTGCACATGGGTAAGCTTCTATCCATCCAGAAAACATACAAACAAGCACTAATACATATTCATATGATAAACATTTAGGTAACTGAATAAAATCAATCTGAATATTTACAAACGTCCCCCATGGTGGGGTGTGTGCTGCCCTTTGTGTTTTTACATGTTTGCCCACGTTGTGAGCCTGCCCCAGGTCTGGCAATATTGTTGAGCCACAGTGGGGAAATTTGGAGTATGCCAGTCATGTTTAACTGCTTCAATCATCCCCCCTTTGATCAAGTGGGCCACACTGTGGTGCATGTGAGCAAGGGAGAAGGATCATGGGTGCAACCAGGCGGCCATCCAGGAATGCCACAAATGATCAGGGTGCAAAAGACACCCCGCTAATCTCCAAGTATCTTTTTCATTTTCTGAAGCCTGATCTTGAAGGAGGGCAACATCATTAGGAGTTGCCATAGGAGACTTACTGTTATGGATGGGTAGGAGTTTAAGGGGGGATTTCCACAGACCTAGCCCACACGCGCACAACACACTCTGATTGTCACCCTTACTGGGGCTCCACCATGCAGGAAAACTACCCCTCAGGATATAAGGTGGCTGAGAAGTCCCTAATGGGATACGGGCCTTATCATCATTGGGGATCCGGAGCCAACACACCCTGTGTGAAGCCCCTTCACACAGAACCACTCGCACCTGCACCCACGCAGACCCACCACCCTCACCCACACTCGCGGTGCTGGGGAACAGGGGTGTGTGTGTGGTTCTGTGAGGAGAGGAAGGGAAAGGGCCCAGGCACGGGGGAGCAGGGAGTAGGAGGGTAGACACAGGAAAACACAAGGCAGGGAGTCCCACAAAAGGCAAGGGGTAATCTTCAAGTGCACACAACCTATCTCCCTCTATGTCACTAACCAGTACTCACCCACACACCCACACACCACCACGTTCCCACGCCTTACAACTACTCTACAACAATCAATAATCACAAAGGTCACCACTTAGCTTTCTCTCCGTTCCACCAAGACGCTCAGGGCCAGTCTCACAGCACTGCTGATCACCGGCAGTGTGAAAGTGCTCTACCTGGCCTTAAGTAGTGAGGGTTCCACGCGCACGTATCCGCGCCGAGCGGCGCAATGTGTCTGATTGCCCTGCCCTAGTTTGTTCTACAGGGTTTTGCTCTGCTTGGCCCCGCCCCTGTGCGTGGGGGCATGGGCTTACATCCCCATGCTGTTCAGCGCTTCCTGGGGTGTAGCTTTCTGCTGTTGCCCCTGTGTGCGTGAGCCTGCGCCTTGCCGCTGCTCTCTGCTCTCAGGGGGCGTGGCTTGCCTCCGCTGTTTCTTTTGCCTGGGATTCCCGCCGCTGCAGCGTCTAAGCCACCCACGGTGGAGGCAATTCCTGATAGTACCCCTCCATGCCCCCCCCCAAAAAGGGACGTCCCTGGTTTGGATGGATGGTACAAATGAAAAAAGGCGGATTAAGCGAGGTGCATGTACTACGGATGCTGGTTCCCAGGAGCGGTTTGAGGCATCATATCCCTTCCTGTCAATTAAATAGTAGAGGATGCCATGACATAGTTTTGCATCTAAAATAGCTCGAACTTCAAACTCGGGAGAGTTGGGGACATTACAGATGGGGGGAGGTGGAGCTGGAGGTGGAAATAAAGGTGGATGATATGGCTTCAGAAGACAGACGTGGAAACAGGGTGCACCCGGAAGTGCGCAGGAAGCGTGACACGATAGGTAACAGGGTTAATTTGGTGTGCAATAGGAAAGGGTCCAAAATACTTGGTATCTAATTTGGACGAAGGTCAAAGTGAGGGTTAATGATGACGATCAATCCAAATCATATCTCCTACCTGGAACTGAGGCATCTTTTGTCGTTTCTTGTCGGCTTGGCCTTTGTATCGTTGTCGGGAGTATCGCAGCATGGCTAAGTCATGGGCATGGCATTCCTGTATGTGCCGTAGAAGTGCTCCCATGGCAGGGACCTCCACTGCAGGGTTCTCCGGAAGCGTCAACTGAGGATGGTAGCCGTATGACACATTGAAGGGTAAAGTGCCAATGGAGGCATTGGGAGCATTATTGAATGTGAATTCTGCAAGGGAGAGAAAAGATGACCAGTCTGTTTGGAGGTAGTCCACATAACATTGCAGGTATTGCTCCAAGATCTGGTTTGTCCTTTCGACCTGCCCATTTGCTTGTGGGTGGTAAGCGGTGGTGGGGGCTAACTTGACCCTCACAGCAGTAAACAGGGTCACCAGAAGCGGGCTATGAATTGTGCTCCTCTATCGGAAACAATGGTAGTCGGGAGTCCATGTAATTTTACTACATGGTCAAGGACTAAATGAACGGTGGCCTGTGAGGTGGGCAGCCCTTTGCAGGGGATAAAATGCCCCATCGTTGTGAATTGATCAAATGCCTATCTAAGCAAACAGTCCTTTTTAAAAAGTTGGGTCAGTTGCAGCACTGCATTGCCAGCAAACCGGGTCCAGCGAGTCCAGCATGCCTAGTAGCTATACCTTATCCCCAGCACTAAAATGCCTATCAAAGCAAACTGGCCTTTTAAAAAAGTTTGGCCAGTTCCAGGCCTGTGTTGACACCAAACCAGCCCCATCAAAACAGCAGACTAGACATGCAGCAAGATGAGGTCAGGAGGTATCTTTTGCATGCCACCTGGAGCTGGATAAACAATGCATTTCTTTTTCTCAACAAAACCCCAGGCAAGATCCTCAAAATCACACAGCCACAAGCAGAGAGGCCAGAAACTACTTTCTATCAGCAGGGAGAAGTAGTGAAACAGCTAAGGGAGGAACCATTTTAAAAAAGAGTAGCCACGAATAGTAGACCCACAAATTCACAAAATGGCCTCTCTTCTCATGATTGGGAGGGGAGAAGAAAAGCAGCAATGCATCATGCAAACACAGAGCAAGCAAAGCAAACCACCTTAAGGCAACAATGTTATGTGTGGTCCTTAGCACACCATAAAGGACTAGCCATTAATGAAAAAGCCTGCCACAACATCCCACCAGCCAAACAGCAAAGGGCGGGGCCATTTTAAAATGCAAGGAACATTCCAGCAAAGATTGGATTGGAAACCCTTCCTTCCATGCAAGCCCCTAGGTCCCCCACCCAGAAAACAGAAAGCAGACAATTTACATATAAAACAGGAAAGGGACCAATTTTACCTAAGAGTAACCATGGCCAGTGGGGCCCCAGAAAATGGCCATAGGATTTGCACATGCTTCGTGTGGGAGGGGGAAACCAGCAGTGCACCAGCAAACATACAACAAGCAGAAGCAAACAACTGAAACCGTATCTTAAGCCAACCATATTATCCTCAGCACACCACAAAAGCAGCAGTGAGGAGTTCCATTTGTCCCCCAAAACATGGTTCACTTCACATCTCTGTTGCAGTCCCTCCCCATTGTCTCCCAGTGCACCCCCAGCCCCATTCTCCAACCACACTCCCCGAGTCCCCCCTCCCCATTGTCTCCCAGTGCACCCCCCTCCCCAGCCCCATTCCCCAGCCAGACTCTCCGAGTCCCCCCACTCCCCTTCCCCAGTATATCCCAGTCCCCCTCCCCCACCCAATTCCCCACCCAGATTCCCCAAGTCCTCCCTCCCCATTGTCTCCCAGTCCACCCCTTCCTCCCAGCCCCATTCCCCACCCAGACTCCCCTCATTCCCCATCCCCATTGTCTCCCAGTCCATCGTCCTTCCCCCCAGCCCCATTCTCAACTCAGACTCCCCGAGTTCCCCCACCCCTCAGTCCCATTCCCCGGCGGCGTTTTCCCCAGTGTTTCCCCCTCCCCCCAAGCAATTTACTCACCACGCTTGCTGATGACAAGTAGTCCCACTCAATGAAACCTGGACCACAAAGACCAGAGGAAACCAAGTCTCAGTAGTTCTGCAGCAGCAGAGAGACACAGCTAGCCATGGACACAGTCTCTCTTAAAATGGCCACAGCTCAGCAGTGCACAAAGAAAACAGCCCTCATGATCACTGCAGTGCTGAGCATGCACGCCAGTCCTTGCCTCCAGTGAACTCTGATGTTTGTGAAAGGTACATATTGCCTGAGTACCTACAACTGGAGCCCTAAAAGTGAGCCTATATGACTCTATTAGACGCCTGGTGGAGATAATGAACTAGTTTCCCATTTGCATGCTTGGACGGTTTCCCCAAGCTTCCCAAGCACGTTTCTGCTATTTTTGTCCCTTATTGGACTCCTTCCTCCCTCGCAGTGGAGACCCCTTCCACCCTGAAATTGAGCAGCGGCTGCTGCTGGGGGCCCTGGTGTTGCTTCTGTGACCCGCGGAGGGTCAGAAAGTAATCCGTTTGGTGTGCAGCTTCACTGTAAGTAGAGGGGGGCACAGGAGGGCACAGGAGGGGCAGTGCCACTGGTGTCATCGGGTGCGCATCGTGCCTGTTTGCTTCTCTTATGAATCCTTCCTGTCTTCTGCAACCCTTTCTCTCTGTCTGCACAGGATCTTCTCTCCTTGTTCAACAACAAGATTGATAAACTCCACATTGCTATTGCTTCTCAACCCTCTCCCTCTCACATTTCCTTCCCTGTTATTCCGCCTCTTCTCCTTCTCCCCAGCATCCCTTAATGAGGTCACCTCACTCCTATCTTCATTCAACCCCTCCACCTGCCCATTTGGCCCCATCCTCTCTCACCTCCTAACAGCTATTGACCCCACCACTGTGCTGACTCTGCCGTATATCATAAACCTCTCCTACTCTACTGGCTCATTTCCTTTGGTTCTCAAACATGCCCCCATCTCCCCTAACCTTACAAAGACCCCTCCCGGCCCCTCCAACCCTTCCAGCTATCACCCCATCTTGCTCCTACCCTTTCCTTCCAAGCTCTTGGAGCCAGCTGTCTACATGCGCTGTCTTGATTTCTTCTCTTCAAACTCCTTCCTTGACTCCCTTCAACTGGGCTTCTGCCCTCTCCACTTGACTGAGATTGCCCTTGCCAAATCACTGATGACCTTCTCTTAACTAAGTCTAAGGGCCTCTACTCTGTTCTTGTCCTCCCGAACAGGGCCAGCCCCAGGGTTTGTGAGGCCATGTGCGAAGTCTTGGTGCGGGGCCTAATTTGCATCATTAGGCCCGGCCTAATGATGCAAATGTATAAATTTACATAAAACTTACTCCCTCTGGACAGGAAGGATTCCCATTCTCCACCCCTCCGAGTAGCCATGGAGAAGCATGGCCTCCCAATGCTTCCCCCCTACTCCCCAGCCGAGTGTTTACCACCACTCCCCAGGAGTGGTTCCACTGCAGGGGCAGTCAAGCGGGCAGTGAGGCAGGCACAGAGAGACTGACTGCGTCCACTGCCGTACTGGAGGAGGGAGTGAGCTTAGCCAGTCTGGCCTCCAGGGCCTGTTGCTTCTTGCTGCCGGTGCCGCGTGTGCCTTGTGCACGCATGCGGTGCAACCAGTCCAGAGGTGCTGCTATCACACGCACAAGACACCCAAAATGCAACTAGCTTATTAAGCACATTATGCCATGAAAAGAGACATATAACCAGTTCAGTTGTGCCCCCATAATCAGTTCATGCTGCCCCCACCCCATAACCAGTTCATTTCTGCCCCCGCCCCCATATAATCTATTCACGCTGCCCCCACCCATAACCATTTAATTTGTGCCCACGGGGCAGCGTGAATTGATTATATGGGGGTGCAAATGAACTGGTTATGGGGTGCGGGTTTAAAGACAGTATTCCTGTTAGCAATAACTTCATTAAGAAGAGTTAATGAAATAGCAGCCATAATAATCTCAGAACCATATTTGCAGATTTATTTTCCAAGACAGAATAGATATTGCTTTACATCCTAAATTCCTACCTAAGATAGTATAAGTAAGACAGTTGTGAGAATGTGGCCCTTTTTACACGGGCCTCTCCTCCCAGCCATGAACATGCAGATTTCTGTGTGTTCATGGGTGGGGGAACCCCATGTGAACAACGTGGTGCACGCATCCATGGTGAGTGGGGGTACATGTGTGCCCACCTAACACACATCCCCACTCACCCCCCCACTCATCCCCATGCACGGAACAACTGGGGGAAACGGTGGTTACTATGTGGGTGTGGATGAGTGGTGGGTGAGTGGGGATGCGTGTGCAGTCATGTGCATGCCCCACCCATGCACTGGCGCACCCACAGACTCCCCACCCGGCGGAGCCATGTAAAAATATTGTGTGAGGAGCCACTCAAAGAAGAACAGAAGGTTGCTACCTTGTAAACAAAGTTCTTTGCGATGGCTTCAAACATTCTCACAACACCCACCCTTCCAGTCCCACATGGAATTATTTTCTTATATTTCTAGAAAGGGTTGAAAGGAACTGTCATTCAGAGGGGGAGGGTGCTTTTTATACTAGAGGAGCTCGAGACCATCATGTGGTCTATTATTTGAATAGGATGAGTATGCCCAACCCAGTTGTGAGAATGTTGGGAGCCATCTCGAAGAACCTTCTATACAAGGCTACAACCTTCTGATCAGCACGTGGGGAGGAGCTGTTTGTAAACAAACAGCCTTATCTCCCAGCCCCATCGAGTGTCCCCACTGCTGCAGTGCTCCTAGGAGGCAGAGGCAGGTGAGGGATGGGGTCTGGAGTCAGGGAAGGGAGGAAGAATCACTTAATGGAGGAGAAGCTGGCTGCAGCCTGCTGCCCAGCCAGGCAAGTGCGGGGCTCCAGCTGGCCGCGGGGCGGTGGCACATGCCTGGGGCCGGCCTACTCCCAAATCTCTCTGCTGCCTTTGACACAGTCAATCATGGCTTCCTCCTGGATTTGCTATATTATCTTGGTTTCCAGGACTCTGTTCTTGACTGGTTCTCTTCGTATCTCTCGAACTGCTCTTCAGTGTCTCTCTTGCTGGTACCTCCTCTACATCACTTCTCCTCTCTGTGGGAGTTCCCTAAGGCTCTTTCCTGGGCCCTCTTATCTCTTTACACTCTTTTTCTGGGGAGACTTATTGACTCTCCAGTATTCCAGGCTTACAGTATCATTCATATGCTGATGACACACAACTCTCTTTCTCCACACCTGTGCTCTCCCCCTCCTCCAGTCTCATATTGCTGACTGTCTCTATGACATCTCTGCTTGGATGTCTTGCCACCAACTCAAGCTTAATATGGCAGGACCGAACTCCTCATCTTTCCCCACAAAATGTTCCCTTCCTACTTCCCTCAATTTCCATTGAGGTTGTCATCATCCAGCCTGTCCCTCAGGCGTGTAGCCTGGGATTCATATTTGACTCCTCCCTTTCCTTTATGCCACAGTTCCAGGCTGTTGCCAAATCCTGCTGCTTCGCTCTGTATAACATTGATAAAATCCGGCCCTGCCTTACTGTTTCTACCACAAAAACCTAGTCTATGCTCTAGTCATCTCTCATCTCAGCTACTGCAAGTTCCTCCTTACTGGTCTCCTGTGTTCTGATCTCACCCCTCTCATCTCCGTTCAGTGCTCTGCTGCCAAAGTCATCCACTTTGTCCATCGGTTTAACCACATTCAGCCCTGCCTCTCCACCCTGCTCTGTAGGGTTGAAGCAGCAACTCCTTTTTCTGCACTGATATTTCATTCTGCCATTTCAAAATTGCCTATGACTTTCCGCAGCTTTTCCACTGGCATCCCGCTAATTCCACGTCCTTTGCAACATCAGCATAATCTCAGAAAGTGTCAGAATAATCTCAGAAAATGTCGGAAGAAACATTGTTCTGCTACTTTCTGATTGTGACTACATGTCGGAAAGTGCCATTGGAAGTAGAGGAACGGAAGTAGTGGAATGAACGTCTATTACACTGTGCCACTCTTGAGGAAGAGCTCTTTCTGTCAAACAGCTACCGCGGCGGCTTGCCATTTCAGTCCTACTGCACTGGCTCTCTCTACATGAATGCATTCAGCACAAGCTTCTGGTCTTCACCTTCAAGGTTCTTCATGGCCTTGCTCCCCCATACCTCTCTGCTCTCTTATCCACCCATACTCCTGCCCAGGAGCTTCATTCCTCCTCTGCCCTCACCCGTGCCTGCTTGCGACCCCTTTGCTCTTCTAAATGTCTTCGCTCCTCTTTTGCTGCCCTTCATGCTGTCACAGCCCAACCAGCAGAATATGACTTGCCCTCTCAGTTCGGGGAAGAAAGAGACATAGCCCTTTAAGCCACACTCCTAAACAGCAGGCATTGCTAGGAATCTGTAAAGAGGCAGCTGGTAAGGTGATGACACTGCCCATTCCTTTATATGGCCCCCAGCTGCTCTAAGCCTTGCTGGCTACCAGATCCCCCAGGATTCTCAGTCAGCCCTTCTTGTTGATACTTCTCCTTTGAAGTGCTTCCTGGCTCTTTGTCTTGTCCTGTCCTGCTGTGTTTGCTGTCTCCCTGCCTCATGGATTCTGTAAGTTTCCCTTCCTGTAGGGATAATGGTCCCTTCCTTGCACCCCTGCCCTGTTGTGCCCTTTTTCCTCTGGTCCTTGACTCTCTTTTCCTGGGCTACCCTCACTCTTCTCCTCCTGATCCCCAGCTTCCCTTGCTCCCTCCTTGTGTTCCCCAACGCCTCTGTGCATTTACCTGTTATAGTCTCATTCCCAGCCCTCTCTCTCTCCACACCACTTCTCTGCTTGCCTCGCTGTAATCCATCTGTGTGTGGAATTAGCCTTGATGCCAGCTACTGGTGCTCAATGGTATTTCACACATCACATCACAATTTAATTTATATCCCGCACTTGCTTGGCATTACAACTGACTCAAGGCGGCTCACAATGTAAATACACAAAAACCCTCATAGGGGCAATAATAATCAATATTACAATATCAAAATAACAAAATTACAATTTCCCACACACTGGAACTTATTATAGCTACATCACACGCTACAAAACACCCGTCCCAACCCAGCTGTTCTTATCCCACTCTATAAAATTAATTATCACTTCCAAAAAAACTCCCTCCTCCCCCCCCCCC
>QEPC01007501.1:1383429-1414126 GCA_003113815.1 Sphenodon punctatus | reverse complement strand
GAATCTTAGCAATGTTATGGAGGGAGAAGCGACAGGATTTAGCAACAGAGTCAATGTAGGGTTTAAAAGAAAGGGCTGAGTCAAAGATGAAGCCTAGGCTACGGGCTTGGGGGACAGGCAGGATGGTGACTCCATCAATAGTTATTGACAGTGAGGAAGGAGAGGAAGGATGAGGGGGGAAGATAAGGAGTTCAGTTTTAGCCATATTGAGTTTGAAAAGCTTGTAAGCGGGATCGTCTATAAATGCCCTTAGCTCCTTGATGCAGCCTAACTCTTGGGCTGCTTTTAGACGTGCACGGTGTACACGCGGCATAAAATCACGCCGCATGTAAAAATCCCATGGGCAGGGTTTAGACGCAACATGTTGTATGTTAAAGTTGTTTGCGGTTTTAAAAGAAAGCATGAACGGCTTTAACGCGCGACATGTTGCGTATAAACCCTGCCCGCGGGATTTTTACACACGGTATGATTTTACGCCATGGATGCACCGCGCACATCTAAAAGCGGCCAAACTGATTTGACAAAACAAACTGGTTCCACCGACAGAATGACTTGGATTGGGCTAACGTGAATACCTGGCTCTGATCTGCTTGAACAGTTGGGTTCTCTAAGCAGCTTCCACAAGGTCACATTGGGTATCTGGGGTTGAGCTGGGAACCAAAGCCTGTCTGCTAGAGCTCCCCTGGTCTAGCTAATAGACTAGAGGTAACCCAAACCGTAGTCTTAACTAGAGGTCTGCACCCAGCTTGAACCTGACGGGACTCGACCGGTCAGGTTGGGCCAGGTTAGGTTGGACGCCCTGTTTGGGCTCAGCCTCAGCTCCCCAGTTAGGGCTGAAACAAATAAACCCTTTTAAATCAGTAGACATCGTTTGCGGTTTCAGAACAGGGTATCACACACACACTTTAATTTATATCCCACACTTTCTCGGCATTACAGCTGATTCAAAGCGGCTTACAATGTAAATACACAAAAACCTTCACAGGGGCAACAATAATCAATATCAAAATAATAATTTCCCACGCAGGGGAACTTATTATAGCTACATCACACCCCACTGTATAAAATCAATTATCACTTCCAAAAAACCTCCCCCCTCACACACACAATTCCCACCACTGACTGGCCTTGCTGCCACCAGGACCAGCACAGTGGCAATTCCCGACCCAACCTTCCACTAGGGTTGGGTCAGGGGCCCCCACCTGCTGCCACCAAGGGTCAAGTCGAAGAGAGACCTCCCCCCTTCCACTCCCCCCAACAACCCTAACTACAAACCCTTACCCCACAGTCTTACAAAGTAACATACTCCCCCCCTTACACCCAAATTCCTCCCACCTCTCTCCCATTTCCCTTCAACAATTTTTTATACAGTATCTCCCCCTCGTCCCCTATAGACCCCAAAGGGCCCCTAAGGGTCACACCTTTTGGCTGCGGCCCTTTGGCCCTCAGCCTGTGGCTCAGCCATGCCAGGCTCATTCTTATAGCCCTTCTGGGTTGGGTGGGTGGAGGGGCATAGCCTTGCTAACTGTGTCTGCTGAGTTAGCCCCGCTGCCATCTACTGGCACCTAGTGGTAATTTCCAGCACAGCCTCTTGCTTACTTCCCCTGTGATGAACTTGGGGTTTGGCTCATTACTATCCTTCCACAAGATCCTGAGGGGGTTTTAGGGTGACACAAGGCTTGTTCTCCCCTTTTCCGAACCTTTTCCCCACTTTCCCCATCCAGACCTAACACATGGCTGGAACTCCCTCCCTGAATACATGTATGCTGCTCCCTCCCTCCCAACTTTCAAATCTCTCCTGAAAACCTGCTTCTTCTGTCAGGCCTTCCATAGCTCATAATTAGTGAAATTGCATCCTCCCCCCACCCCCATCAGAATTTCTTCCCTGTAACTAAATTAAGCACATGTACCTGCAACTTCTCAACCTCATGAATGTATCCTTGCCTCTCCTGATGTTCACCTCTCCATTGTCTCCGCCTCCCTTGTCTCACTTAGAATGTAAACCCATGGGGCTAGGAACGTGTCTATAACTATTGCTTGCACAGTGCTAGGTACACCTCTGCCACTATATAAATTATAATAATTTTGGAATTGTCAGGAGGGAGCAGTAAACAGTAAACCCTGGTCACAATCCGTAAACTATAAGGTGATCATTTATTCATCCGACAGTTTCCTATCTATCATGTTAAAATAATAAAAATGATGAATAAATTATCACCATGTACTTTGCTTCAGAGTAGTCCCAGAGTATTCTCTGCAGTAAGTGGCTTATGGATTGCAGTCTGTTGTTACAGTTGGCTACTCCCCCACACCAATTAATTTTTTACAAGCTTTAAAACTAGGAGTCAAAGTCTGAAAATTCTATTCAGTCCTGTGACTGTATCCATATTTGTGACTATGCAATAGCATATTTGTTACCCTAAAAACCCCAAGGTACATGCACCTAAATGTACTACTATAGGTTACACAAAAATTAGCATGAGTAATATTTATTCATTTATTTATTGGCTGCCCCCTCATGCCTACGGCAGCCCGGGGTGGCTCACAGCAAGTAAAACAATAATAAAAACTCATAAAAACATCATCAAATAAGAATAATTTAAAAACATAATCCCCCCAACATTTACTATACACACCTAAACCCCCCGAACCCCCCTCCCCTCCCCTCCCCTCCCACCGTCCCCTCCAAAGGCCTGGACGAACAGCCAAGTCTTACAGGCTCGACGAAAAACCATCAGACCCGAGGCCAGGCGAGCTTCCTCCAGGAGGGAGTTCCAAAGTCGTGGCCCAGCCACTGAGAATGCCCTCTCCATTGTGGCCCCCCGTTTAACACGGCGACCTCCAAGAAGGCACCCCTGGCAAACCACAGGGATCGTCCCTGAGGCATGGAAGGCGAGGTGGTCCCCAAGGTATGAAGGGCCCAGACCATATAGGGCTTTATAGATCAACACCAGCACCTTGAATCTGGCTCGGTGCGCTATAGGCAGCCAATGCAGAGTGCGGAGCACAGGTGTTATATGCTCCCACCACCTTGTCCCTGTAAGGAGATGGGCCGCCGCATTCTGCACCAGCTGCAGTCTCTGAACCAGAACCAAGGGAAGCCCCAAGTAGAGCACGTTGCAGTAGTCTAACCTTGAGGTGATGAAGGCGTGAATAAGAGTGGCCAGGTCGGGCTCGGAAATGTATGGGCGCAGCCTCCGTACTAGATACAGTTGGTGAAAGGTGGCTTTAGCCACTGGCTCCACCTGCCGATCCAGATGGAGGCCAAGATACAAAACCACCCCCAGACTCCGAACCTGTTGGGCTATGGGAGGGCAGACCCCCCCCCTACCAGAAGGGCTGGCACCTCCCTCACCCTACCCACCACCATCACCTCCGTCTTATCAGGATTGAGCTTCAGTCTGCTCTGCCGCATCCAATCTGCCACGGCCTCCAAACATTGGGAAAGCAACGAGACAGCAGGGCCTGGGCCACTCGAAAACAAGAGGTAAAGTTGCGTATCATCAGCATATTGGTGACATCACACCCCGAACCCTCTCACGATCTCCCCCAGGGGCTGCATATACACATTAAACAAAAGCGGAGACAGAATCGAACCCTGAGGAATGCTGCAGGTCAAAGCCTGGGAGTTCAACGTTTCAGCTTCCAGCACAACCCGCTGGCTTCCCCCCAAGAGGAATGAGCAGAATAACTCAAGGACAGTCCCGTCCAGACTCCCCAGTTCTCGCAGCTGCATCCCATGGTCCACGGTATCAAAAGCGGCCGAGAGATCTAGCAGGATCAAGAATGTAGAACATCCTGCATTCATCTACCGGTGGAGATTGTCCACCAAAGCCACCATCGCCATCTCAGTACCATAGCAAGGGGTGCACCACAGCCTCCTTGAGACTGGGCGACAACCTTCCCTGCTGAAGGGACGTGTTAACCACCCTCGCCAGAACCAATCCCAATGTCTCCCTGGAGGCTTTCACAAACCAGGACGGGCACGGATATAATTCAAAACTTGTGGCTTGAACAGACCCCAAGACATCCACTGCATCGGCCAGTGTCACTTCCTGAAACTCTTCCCAGAAAGATTGACCAGATGATGCCTCCATAACCTCACGCTCCTCATCTACTGCATCCAACCTGGTGTTGAAATTACTTTGGTTCTGAGCGATCTTGTCTGCAAAGTAGATGGCAAACTCCTCACAGCGGGCCTGGGACAAGTCCTCGTCCAGGTGGAGGGAGGCCAGACGGACCAGACCCTGCACCACCCGGAACAACTCAGCTGAACGTGACTTTGCACATGCTATGAGGGCAGCAAAGAATTCCTTCTTTGCTGTCCTCACAGCCTCAACATATGACCACAAGTGGGTCCTATGGAGAAATTGGTCAGATTCAGAGTGAGTCCGACGCCAGCGTTGCTCTAGTCTTCTGCCTACCTGCTTCATACACTGCAGCCCCTCAGTAAACCAAAGGGCCCTGTGGTGACAAGACGGAGGCAGGGGACGTCTCAGAGCCACCCTGTCGATGGCCTCCCCCAGCAAGGTGTTCCAATGCTGTACCATCCCATTGACAGAGTGGCCGTCCAGGTCCAGGGTTAACTCCCTCAGAGCCTCCGGGAACCGCTGAGGATCCATCAGCCTCCGAGGGCAGACCAACCTAACTGGCCCATTCCCCTTCTGGAGGGGGTGCTCTAAGAGGCTGGCCTGTAGGAGATAATGGTCCGTCCATGACAAGGGCATAGATCTCAATTCCCCACTAATGGACCACCCACCTCAAGGCCAGAACAGAAGACCAGGTCAAGGATATGTCCCTCCACATGGGTCGGGCAGTTGACCACTTGGGACAAGTCCATGGTTGCCATGGCAGCCATGAACTCCTACTCTGCTCCTACAAGACTGGCATCAACACGAGTGTTGAAGTCCCCAAGGACCACGGTCCTGGGGGAGTTCAACACTACCTCCGAGGCCAGCTCTGTTAGAGTGGCAAGGGATGCCGTCAGACAGGAAGGGGCCTGGTATACCAGCAGCACCCCAAGCTTGCTCACAGCCAAATGGGGCAAGTTCCAAGAGTAATGGAGCCAGTTCCAAGTTCCGTGGACAAGCGTGGATGGCACACATGACGAGCATGCATGGCACACGTGATACATGCATGCAAAATCCTGCCCTGACATGCGCCAGAGAATCTGCAGCAGATCCCCGTTTGCACTGGCTCTTTTCCTGTCAGCCGGCTCCTCTGTGCTGACATTTCTTTTCTCGCCCCTCCCTCTGCTGCCACCGCTGCCGCAGATGGGAATGCAGCCTAATTCTCAGCAGCAATACTAGCACCAGTTTTGCAGGCAGGCCTGTCAAGAGAAATTTGGGGCCCTGGTACATCCTGGTAGCTGGAGGCCTCCTACTACCCATCCACTTGTCATAAGTTTTGAAATCAGTTTCTGGAGTTCATACAGGTACTTTATTTACACAGATTTTATTTGCAATTATTGTTTTATTTATCATGTTAATCTATATTAAAATTATTTTATTTTGCTTCACCGCCTGCCCTTATCTGGAAATTTTGGAACTTTTGCCTGCTAATGGGGTTTGGAATTCTGATGTCTCTTCTTTTGGGCTCAGATTCTCATGTCTTGGTGACATTTATTTATCTCCAGCTTACTTTTATTCTCCTCTACACTACAGCCAAGTGTAATGCTTCCAGCAGAGTGTGTCTCTCTTCCAAGGCTTGTGCTTGGATGTGCCTCTCACCCAAGACTACCAATCCATTGTAGGCTGCAGAATGCCACCGTACATTTTTAGGTGTGAGGATAGCATTGAAGTAAGGAGTCAGTCTCATGCATTGGGCATTCTTGTATCATGCATTGGGCATCTTAATGGCTACATTCTTTTATTCACCATCATAATGATTTGGAGCTTTAAAATAATTATAATCATAGAGTTGGAAGGGATGTCAAGAGTTATCTGGTTCAACCCGCTTGGATGCAGGATGACTAAAGCTATAATATTCCAGACAGATGGATGCCTAGACTGTTTTTGTAAATCTTCAGGGATGGAGACCCGACAACCTCCCTGACAGTTTGTTCCATTGTTGCACAGCTCTTACTGTTAGGAAGTTTTACCTGATATTTAGCCAAAATCGACCGCCCTATACCATCTTGATCCCATTATTTCTAGTCTTGCTTTCTGTAGCAATGAAGAACAGTTCCTTGCCTTCTTCTTTGTGCAGTCCTTAAGACTGCTGTTAAGTCTCCCCTTAATCTTCTCTTCACTAGGTTAAACACACCCAGTACCTTCAACCTTTCCTCATAAGACGTGCTTTCAAAACAGTTTAGCATCTTTGGGTGATTTCAGACATTACGTGGTCCCAATTCACCACAGTGGATTCCTGGTGGGGGTGAACAGATCAACCACCCCCCGTGGTCAAGGAAATCCCCGAACAGACATGATGGGACTGGGACCACGACAGGGAATCGGACCACCGGACCATGGCCCGGGGCAGTACAACAGACATTATGCCGTTCCCAGGCTGGGCCGCGGTCAAAGAACCTTGAAGGCTCCGGGGTGGCGCATCCCGGCTGCTGTCGTGTGCCCTTTAAATTTCCCTCCACTGTCTGTGTTGTTGCTGGTTGCCTGGTAGCGATGCTGCATGCTTTGTCCCCGGCTAGGAATAATTTTCTTTGGTTCCGGCCGGTGGTTGCCGTTCAGACATTACTTTTTGTTGTTTCCCATTGAGAATCTCTTTGACCACGCTTTCGGAGATTGTCCCACTGGGAGCTCCAGAAGCGTGGTTGATTTTGACCCCATGTGGGTATTGACTGTGGTGAACATCTGGCGGCCTCCGAACACTCAGACATGCAGGGCGCTTTGGCCCCACCACGGAATTGACCATGATTCACTGTGGTTGAGCGTGATCTCGTAATGTCTGAAATCACCCTTTGCTGTCCTCCTCCAAACCTGCTCCAATTTGTTAATGTCCTTCTTAAAATGAGGTCTGACCAGTGTTGGGTAGAGTTGACTTGGAAACAATGCTTCTGTTAATGCAGTCTAGAATTGCATTTGCTTTTTTTTTTTTTTTGCAGCCACATCGCATCTTAAAACAAGGCAAAAAGCATCATAGATGTAAAACAAGAGTATGTTACCACATCATCTCATGACTGATAGCTTTGCAACCTTTCCAACTTGCTTTCATTGCACCTCCCATCTTGGCATCTTTTCCATCACAAGCTATTTGGAGGAAGGGACTATTATTATGCATTTGCATTATGGTAGTGATATTGAAGACCAGTGCTCTGTTGTGTTAGATGCAGGAAAAGCAGATCCTTGTTCCCCAGGAATTCACAGCCAAATTACGTATATCTGTGTATTCCTCAAGGTGCATGGCTGTCAGGAGTCAGCCCTGAACCCATGGCCTTGGGTTGACAGCTGTTGTTCGCCTTGTGCCACTGTGTGGCTTATGCTGGAGCAGATTTCCCCCCATTTGTGTGCCTTGCCCTCTCTTTCCCTTTTGCACCTGATGGTGTGTGTGGACATGCCCACCAACTTCCTGATTGGCTTCCTGTCTTAAATAAGGCATGCTGGGAGCTGTAGAAAGTTGGTGGAGCTTCTGTTACTATGCTCCTCTAGCTTGTGCTTTGCCTGCACTGCCACTTTGTGCTGGTGTTGTTCCTTGTAACCCTGTGTCAACTGTATTGGTGAGTCATATTGTTCTGTTCACCCCTTTGGGTTCCTTTTTGTGTAGCACTTCCCCTCAGTGTTGTTGCTTGTCATTCTTGTTCCCTTTGTCTGTTGAGGCACTTTTCTTCCAGCTCTCTTGTCCCGTAGCCTTCCCTCACTGTGTGTATTTTGCTTTGTATCTTCCTTTGCACTTCTTCACTTCTCCATGTTGTTTTTTCCTTCCTTCATGTCCTGATTTCCTCACATTGTGCCTTGTTGTGTGTGTGTGTGTGTGTGTGTGTGCTCTTGTCCTTCACCACTGCTCTTTTCCTAGCCCTGTCTTGTAGTCTTGTGCCTTGTTCCCTATGTGCCTTGTTCCCTATTGGCCTATCCTTCTATCACCTGGGTTAAGTCCTGTGTTTGCTTCCCATTGTACCCTATAATCCTTCATGTCATCTTGTCAAGTCCTGGTCACTGTTCTATTATCCTCTAACTTATCCAATGTCTGTGCCTTGTTAGCCAGGGGTGGGACTTCCAGATCTTTCAGTATCTGATACTGCCCGGTATTTGGTGTACCGGCAGTATCGGATTAAACTCGGTAATCTAGGTAATTTACCGGATTCCCCCCGTACCGGATTTTTTACATTGCGGCCATTCAAATGAAAAAACACACACTCCCCCCACTTTCCATCCCCAGTCCAGGCTGTGTGGGTGGAAGGGGGGACACCCCCCAGCCACCCTGCCCAGCCTGGATTTAAAAAAAAAATTCCCCCCGAAGTCCCTGCTAGTGCGGGCTCTGGGCAACCGCCGGCGACCCAGAGCCCACACCAGCAGGTAGGTACGTAGGTTCGGTTGTACTAGGGTGATCCCTGGGGTGGGGGGTGGTTTAACACATCCCCCACCCCAGGGATCACCTACCTCCCCACCCAGGGATCACCTACCTTGCGCTCCGAGCAGCGACGGTGGCAGCGGTCTGACTCTGGCGGCTTCAGCGCTGGCTGTGGCTGCCAACTTCAGTGCTCCTAGGCCTTCCAGTGAACTTACGGGTTTCCCCGGAAGGCCTAGTAGTCCTGAAGCTGGCAGCCACAGCCAGCGCTGAAGCCGCCAGAGTCGGACCGCCGCCGCCACCCGGAGCGCAAGGTAGGCGATCCCTGGGGTGGGGTGTGTTAAATCACCCCCCACCCCAGGGATCACCCTAGTACCTGCTGATGCGGGCTCCGGGTCACCGGTGGAGGCCTGGAACCCGCGCTAGTAAGGACTTAGGGTTAAAAAAATATTTTTTTTTAATCCAGACTGGGCAGGGTGGGTGGGGGGTGCCCCCCTTCCACCCGCACAGTCTGGGAGTGGGAGGGGGGAGGTTTTTTGTTTCCCCCCCCATTGATTTCAATGGGGACAGTTCCCCATTGAAATCAATGGAACAAATCCGGTACCGGTAAACCGGTACAAATCCAGCAATCCGTTTTTTTGGAATCTGGTAACCGATAAATCTGGTAGCTGGTATTTGACCTCATGTCCCACCCCTATTGTTAACTCCTGTATCTTGATGCTCCTTGTCCCTCCAAGCTCTGGTTTCCCAGCTCCTTGTCCCTTAACCTCGATGATGAGCCACAAGCTCTCTTAGGCCTGATTGTCTGGTTCTCATGCTGAGCATTCAGTCTCCCTGATATCGGAGAACTGAGAGGTTTTCTTGTCTTATCTGTGGTACATCCCTTATTCTCTTCAGCCCTTTTCCCTCCTACCTGCCCTTCTCTCCGTCTCCTTGCCCTTCAGCCTGACAATGACTGTGGATTGGCACTTAGAATGCAAATAGAGCTGAAATGAGCAAACCTGTTGAATCCAAATGAGCCAACCTGAAATGAATGACCTGAGTAATGAATACCACTCATCCACTCTCTGATCCATTACCCAGTTTTGCAATTTTGGTTCAGTTTGTCTGGTTTGTTCAATTCCTTTGGTTCATTCATTTTGGCCATTTCCAGTTTTTTCCATTCATTTTCCACCACTCATTTTCATTGTTCCTGGCAAAAAATTTGGAAAACTGGAAATGGATGAAATAAATGAACCAAGCAAATTGAACAAATTGAAAGCCACCTGAATGAATGAATGAATAGCAAAAAACAGGTTGCTTGAACATTTTGCTAACTGTCCTTTGGGTCTACTACAACATGTCTGAAATTAGAGACAAACCCAACATCCTGAAAACTGTTGTTCTGCTGCTCATTTCACCCCTAAATGCAAATATTAATGTTACAACTCATGGTATCCAGAAGAAATCTACTCCATATAAGTACATGGTGAGGTATGGGATACTCTGGAAGGGAAATTCATTTCATGACTAGCTCTGCATGGATAGTAAAGAGCTTCTAATTTTCTAAGATATGGCACATGGGGATATAGATCATGTATTGGATGGTGGCAGGAAAGATTGGGCTTTAAGACAGGATACTTGTAAGGACTAACCTTTGCCTGTTAGGCTTAGCATAACCTGTTTGAATTTCTTTTAGCGTTCTATGTTTAGCGCACCTCCATGTGGAGAAAATGCATTAAGTGCAGTGGGACAACCATAAAATTGACCTGTTTAAGGTGAAACAGAGACTTTGCTGCCTTAAGAGAGCTGGCTAGATTCCTCTGAATAAAACCACAAGCAGAACATTGCTCTTGCATTTAAAAGGTATTTTCCTCCTCATGCTATTGGCACCTAGAGATTGCTTTAATGAATACTGATGGCTGTAAACCAGTTCTGTTTTATTACACGGGTGGAAGGAAAGAGTTGGTTCCACAATTTGGTTTCATTGAAGAGTTGAGGAGAGGGTGAGGGAGGTGTAAAGCAAGAATAAGAAAGGGAAGGAGAAATAAATGGGTAACTTGTGTTTACTACAAGCCTTCAAGCTGCAGATGCACTTTTAGCAAGCAGACAGAGTGTTTGTGGTGTTGTGAAATTGTGAATGATCTTGTGAGCAAGAGGGGTGTGGGTTGGGAGTTCATTCCAATATGCAGTGACTTTCAACCAGGAGTACGTAGACCTGAGCATGGTGTAGAGAGTCCATGGAGGAAAAGGAGGAGGGGAAATGGATTTAAAAAAACATGTAGAACATACCAGTTCATTACATAAAAGTGAGGGGCCATGTTTGCTGCTGCATTAATTCCATTTACACTCCTACGCCACATTCTGACAAGCAGAAGGAAACCAACATAACTACTTCAGTTTAGTTCAATCACAGTAACTAAACCCCTCTGGTCGTAGTTTTGCAGCAATTTTCTTCCTAGCTGAGACATAATGATTAATGAACTGAGGTCACTACCCTCACATTGGTCCTTTTCACATGGGTGTTTCCCCTCGCTCACTTGTGCGAGTGGGGGTGCCCGTGCGAATGCTGCTGCAGGTGCGGCGGGGTATGTGGGTGCCTGTGGGAATACCATGGGCAGTGGGTGGTGTGGTGTTCTCTTCTATTCAGATGTCTGGACACAGTCGTGTTTAATCAGAACGTCTTTATTACAATGGCTTTACAGCAACTCTTACTATCAGCATTAAGCTCTCAACATGGCTGCTCTTCCCTCTGCCCTTCTGCTCCATTCTGGCTCCACCCTTTCTTCCTCTATATCATTGGTTGCTCCTCCAGTCCTCTCTTAAAGGAGCCTTACCCTCACAGGTGGGGGTGCATGCGTGCTCCAGTGCTCTCCCCCCCCCCCCCAATGCATGGAGCAACAAGCACCAATGTCTGATGTTCTGTGTGTGGATATGGGTGGAGGTGGATGGGGGTCTGTGGGAATGCACCCCCATGCACTGCCCACCCACTGCGCCACCCACCCATCCCCACCCACCACAGCCCATGTGAAAAGGGTAAGAGATAAGTGCTCACATGGATAGTTACTTTAAAATAGAAACCAAAGGGAAATATGTATTCATGAGTATATTCCTCCTTCTGAATAATGTTGGTTTAGTACACTGTTCATATGAACGCTTCAGGAGTAAAACAGGAATAAGACCCAACTACCTCAGTTGTGGAACTGAAGTTCCTGTCAGTGTAGAACTTGCTCCCTCCAGATGTCTGTCTTGGTTCCTCTCTTCTTACCTTCTAAAAGCACCTGAAAATTAAGGTCACTTTCAGACATGTCCCCCCCCCACCCAGCGCGGCTCTGCTGGCAAAGTTGTGTGGGATGCAGAGTTCGATTTCCTGGGGGCCAGGTCTGAAAGTGGCCTCAGTTGCTCTTCGGGTGCTTTAAGGATTCACTGCTGGTTTCCCTTAATGTGTTTTTCTCCTCCCTTTTTACCCTCCCCTTTTAAATTGTTTTAAAATAGATGTATATTTTAAATTGATTTTTATATTTTATTATATTTTGTTGCAAAGCGCTCTTAAGGCCTTTTGGCAGGGGGCGCTATAGAAATAAAAGGGTGGTTATTGTTGTTCACACTAGAGCTGAAAGTAATGTCTGTGGCAAATTTAAAATCTGACAAATTTGCCCACTTAGAATTGAAGTGGATACAAAGTGCTACTTTCCCCCACTTCGTTTAGCTATTTTAGTATTGGTATTTTGGCATTAGTAGTGAAATAATGTTAAATAGTCCTAAAATATTGGAATGATGTACCAAATAGCAATGACAAAGTCCTTGAAGTAGCCAAAATAATGAATATGAAAATTTTGATTTGACTATTTATTCAGATATTTAGTATGCTATCTGAATATGCAAATACTATTTGCAAACTTGAAATTGGTTATTTGTTTCAGGTCAGATTGATACTGGGTCTGACAAACTTGTTTGTTCTGATTAGCTTTGTGTGTATGGTTGCAGGTCATGCTGATTCAGTCCCATTTGCATCCTGGCAGTCGCTTCTACAGGAAAGCACATGAAACACTTTTGGCATCTTACTGCGCAAACTGCTTCCCTGCCAAACTGGCCCTTTAGTTTCTATCTTACAATATCTGGAACTGAGGTTTTGGTTGATAGGGTTGAGCTAACTTTACTACATTAAAGTTACCATCTCTTTTTAATTAACTATTGATCTGGAGGATTTGTGTACTGAGATTAATCGGGTGTGACAAGAATAGATAACTTCACTTGGCTAGCTCGAATTTGAGGTGTATAAATCTGATGTGTATCATGTATTAGAAATGGAACTTCATACTAGCAATCAATGGGCCCCTGCAGCTAGTAATTTGAACTGCCTCTCAGTTCTCAACTCTAGAGTCTGGCGCTCTCTTACAATTTTTTTTTTTTAAATATGGCCAAAGGAGTTTTGAATAGGTTAAATTAACATAATTTAAAACTGTTATCCCACAACCTATTCTGGAAGGGGTACAGACTCCGTTTTCTTTATTAAGTAGCTACGGGATTTATTCCTCATCTTAGCGGAAGCCCAATGTCTAGTTGTAAAGGGAGTCCATCTACTTTAAAAACCTGACTTAAAGGTTTCTTTGGGTATTTTCAGACGTTACGAGATCACGCTCAACCACAGTCAATTCCCTGTGGTGGGGATGGAATGCCCTCGTAATGTCTGTTGGGGAACAGGAAGTCCCCCCCCCAGATGTTAACCACGCTCAATCCCCACCGGGAATCTCATTCACCATGCGATTGGCAGAACCCGCAGGGCCAGCGCCGATCGCTCGGTGAATGAGATTCCCAGCGGGGATGAAGGGACCCGACACGTCTGGACGGCGATCACGGCCCGGAATCCCCACCGGGATTTCGGGCCATGGTCATTTCGGGCGGGTGCTGCGGCCGCATTGGCCGTGGCGCCCGCCCGTCTCCCCAGAAGGCAGGCAGTGGGGGAGTGGGGGGGGGGGCCCCACCCCCTCCCCAATTCCCTGCCGGGATCCCCCGGAACGTCTGTTGGCTGTGCCGGAGTGATCCCGGCCGGGAATCTAAGGGTTGTTTCCGTGACGGGGCGAATGCCGCCCCGTCACGTCTGAAAATACCCAGAGGCATCGCCTAGGATGACTCCAGTTTATTATGGTTTCATGTTTCCAAACAGCCACAGCTTATAGAGGGATTCGGGTCAAGAATTCTTCTCTGACTGTACCAAAAATCCAAAGGATAAATGATTAATAATAACAATAATAAATTAAAAAATGTATTTATACCCTGCCTTATCCCCAAAAGGGCTCAGAGTGGCTTACATCTTTAAAAAAACACATCGGTACAAATCACATAAATACATTCCCCACCTCCCAATCCCTGACCAACCCATTCCTCCCACTCCTCCAACTCTCACTTTGAGGAGATTCCCTCTCTCAGCCTGCAGCCCCTCACAGAAAGATCATGGCTAAATTAAGGAGCTGCTTAAACCCCACCCCCCATCTCTCACTTGAGGAAGTCTACCTAAACTACCCCACACCTCCATCCCTCCCACTTTTCTGAACCCACAGCATATCCCCATGAAATACAAGCAACAAATTCCCATAAAAATGCAATGCACAAAAGAGACTATAATATAAAGGGAGGGAGGGGCTAAAAGCAGAATGGAAAATTCTTTGGGCAGCACAGCTTTGTGGCCATGGCCACACAGCCCAAGAACAGTCAGAGCCCTTTAACACCACCCTCTAAGCAGCTTGATCCTCTTAAGGGCTGTGCCTGAGGAGAAAGCAGATGGCAACCAATCCTCAGCCAGGAGGTACAGTCCACAGACAGCCAAACCCCCTCCTACCCAAGGCTCCAGGCAGCTTGATTCCCTTCTGAGAGTTGTATTTGAGGAAAAGCAGGTGGCAACCAATCCTCAATCAAGACGTGTGGGCAGCCCACAGACAGCCAAAGTCCTTCCCACCCCAAAGAATCAGAAATTTGTGCTGCAGGGAGAATTCTTCATCAGTAGGGAGGTGGCATTAGGACAGCACTGATTCCGACATGACTAGTACAGACTTCAGACAGTTCTCTGTATACAGTAGTTGGTATAATCAGAGGTTATTAAAAGGGAAGATTAGAAATTTGAGTAAACATATAAGGAAAAGTAGTACCATCCAGGGCTTGACTTCTAAAGAAAAAGGTAGGGGGACCTCAATGAAATCATGCCCACCAGTAGCCTTCTAAGCCAGTAGCTAAGGGGGCCATCAAAAAAGGCAGGGGGCTGGGCCCCTCCTGCCCCCCCCTGTAATTTGGGTAGTGGTGCCATCCTTAAACACCTTAGATGGATCCTTAAATCAAGACTGCAAGTCTTTCTAAAAGCTACAACCCATCTACAATCCAATTTGTGTGATATTGTATTAGAGCTGAAAATCTTTTGGTGGCACGTATAATTGACAACTTCCGAATCAAGTTTGATGAAGTGGATGAGAACCACTACTTGGTTCCCACTTCATTTCCCAAAACAAATATGTATTTTGGTCATGTTAGTATTTTGATTGCTTTCTTTTGGTATTATTAGCTCTATTACTTTTCATGCTTGGTGAGCAATAGCAGTAATAGGGCCAAAACAAAGTGCCCAAAATAATCAAACCAAAATATGCAGAGATGCGATATCCTTTCCCTGGCAAATCGTTATTTTGGTGTTTGCTGGGTTTGCTAAAAAATAGTGTTTTCAAACAAGCAAGGCCGGGAGTGGTGGTGGGGCATAGCTACTGAGTGGCACTGCTGCTGGAATGCATGGGGAGCAAATCAAATGATGACTTGGAGCTTGGCTATCCCAGCCACTCAGGCAACCACCACACACTTTCCCCAGAATGATCTGGAAATACATCACACGGACAGTCATTCCCTCTCCCCCTGCCCCACATCACCCCAAGCCCTGCTCAGTGACTCACCCCCTGCCATTTATTTGTTTATTTATTTATTTATTTATTTATAGCATTTAGTATCCCACCCCTCCTGCCACAGGCAGCTTGGGGTGGCTCACAACAGTGTACATCAACAATAACAATCATAAAACTATAAAACATACTATTACACCCGCCAAACACCTGGTGGAACAGTCAGGTCTTGCAGCTTTTATGAAAGGATGGGAGGTTCGGGGCCAGACGCACCTCCACCGGAAGGGAGTTCCACAGCCTCGGCGCGGCTACTAAGAACACCCTCCCCTGTGTGGCCCCCCGGAAGACTCAGGGGACCACAAGGAGGGCATCCCCTGAGGACCGCAGGGACTGGTCAAGTACCCAGGGAGTGAGGCGGTCTCGCAGATAGGCAGGCCTCAGATCGTTTAGGGCTGTATAGGTTAAAACCAACACCTTGAAACGGGCTCAGAAGACTATTGGCAGCTAGTGCAGAGAATGGAGCATGGGTGTAATGTGCTCCCGGCGGCCCAGTCCCACCAGGAGACGGGCTGCCGCATTCTGCACCAGCTTCAGCTTCTGGGCTGTCACCATGGGTAGCCCCACGTAGAGTACATTATCATAGTCTAGTCTAGAGGTGATGAAAGCATGAATGATGGTGGCCAGGTCGGAGTCCAACATGTACGGCCTAGCTGACATACTCGGGGAGTGTTTTTCGTCATACTTTGCGATGTAATTGGCGAAAGGCACCCCTCGCCACAGCCTTCACCTGGGCATCCATGTGGAGCTGCACATTGAGGAGTATCCCCAGACTCCATACCTGGGGAACCAATGGAGGACAGACCCCATCAACGATGGGGGGCTATTAACTCCATTGCCTTCCCCACCAGCATCACCTCCATCTTGTCGGGATTCAGCTTCAGTCGATTAGTCCTCATCCAATCCCCCACAGTCATCAGACATCAAGTAAACACTGAGACTGTGGGGTCTGGGTCAGTTGAAAAGAGAGGTATAGTTGAGTGTCATCAGCATACTGGTGACACCATACGCCAAACCTCCTGATCACCTTGTCGAGAGACTGCATGTATATGCTGAACAAGAGGGAGGACAACACCGAACCCTGCGGGACACCACACATGAGGTCTTGGTATGACGAAAAACACTCCCCGAGTACCACTCATTGGGTTCTCCTGGTCAGGAATGAGTGGAACCATTCAAGAACAGTCCTGTCCACCCCTACACATTCCTGCAGGTGTGCACCACCAACATCTCGTGATCCACTATATCAAAAGCAACTGACAGATCTAATAGGACTAACAGGGTCGAGTGGCCCCGATCCATCTCTCAGGGCAGATCATACACCAAAGCCACAAGCGGAGTCTCCGTGCCATGACCTGGACAAAATCCCGACTGTGAGGGATCCAGAAAACGGATGTGGTCGAGATGCCCCTGCAACTGCTGAGCCACCACCCACTCAATAACCTTCCCTAAAAAGGGAAAGTTAGAGATAGGTCAATAGCTGACAAGGGAGTCAATGTCAAGTGATGGTTACTTGAGCAGAGGCCACACCACTGCCTCTTTGAGACAGCCTGGAACTCTGCCCTCCCAAAGGGAGGCACTGACCACCCCCGCCAGCAATGGCCCCATTGTCTCCCGGCAAGATTTAATTAGCCAAGATGGGCACGTATCGAATTCACAAGAGGTGGCCCTAAGAGCCCCTAAGAGCCACAAGAGGTGGCCCTAAGACACACATCTGTGAGTGTCACCAACTGAAACTGACAAATCTGTGAGTGTCACAACCGAAACCAGACAAGGCGTGATTTCTATAACCTCTGGTTCTCCTAGTGTAATAAGTGCAGCGTCGAAATCATAGTGAATCTGAGTGATTTTTATCCACAAAATAATTCACAAACCTATCACAACGGGCTGTAGATAACTCCACTCCAGGGTGGAGGGGGGCCAGACTGATCAGCCCCTGCACCACCCGGAATAGCTCCACTGGGCCTGATTTTGCGGATGCTATAAGAGCAGCAAAAAAAGCTTTTTCACTGCCCTCATAGCCTTGGCATATGCTCGTAAACTGGCTCTATGCCAAAATCTGTCAGCTTCAGTACAATGATGCCACCGTTGCTCCAACCGCTGCCCTTCTCACTTCAGCATGCACAGCTCCTCTGAAAACCAAGGAGACCTGAGGTGCTGTCACCTGGGCAGCGGATGTCTAGGAGTCGTCTGATCAGTGGCCTCAGTCAGCAGAGTGTTCCATAGTGTGACAATGTAATCGATGAGATGGTCGTCAAGGTCAGAGGGTAACTCCCCGAGAGCCAACCGGAACCATTCCGGTTCCATTAGCCTCCGGGGGTAAACCATTCGAATTGGCTCCACACCTTTCCGGGGGCAGACATATGCTGAGAGAGAGGTCCATAGGAGATAATGATCCAACCATGACACAAAACCATGGAAAACCATGGAAACATGAAACTGCAGCAGCTATTAACCCCATCCTGCCCATGAGCCTGGGAGCTGGTGCAGCCCCTGTCAGTCCTGACCAATCACACAGGTGCATACTGGGCACACAGGAATCCCAACACACCACTCACAGAATGTGGGAGCAAAGTGTACAATAAGCCAAGCACCGATAATGAGCAGAGAAAGGGAACGGGGGAAGAAAATCGCAGCAATGTCCAAGGAGGCAACCTGGCCCGGTCGTGAGCACTGGGTACAACATCCCCAGCAGGCAGTAAAGTCCCTGACCCACAGGCAGAGACCATCGCATTTCAGGAATGGCGGGCATCCCAGAACAGTGGAAACATCTGGAACAGCACACTTGGACCCACAAATGTGTACTGAAAAAGTGGGTGCACTCACACGACGTGCACACTCAGCACCTATACATAAGAGTGCAACACCCCCTTCAGCCCACCAAGAATAACATTAGTATTATTATTTGATTAGCAAGCATTTATATAGCACTAGCAATGTACCTGATGCTTTACAAATTAATTGAATAGACACGGTCCCTGCCCCAGGGCTTACAATCTGAGGGGGGAGAGGGGGAAGACAAATGAAGGGGAACAGAGGGAGAGACAAGGAGTGTAACATTCATGAAGATGCGAGGTCCCAGGTGCACGTGCTTGACTTGGTTGCATCAAGAATGATGGGTGGTTGGTCCATGTGGTGAGGATATGAGTACACAGACCTCCGGTAACGGATTGTACTGGTTGGAGGGTATCAGCAAGAGTTAGGTGAGGCGGGGGGTGAGGAGTCGGGGAGGGCAGAGTGGAAGTAAACAAGAACAACATATTTATTACAACACACAATAAGTTAAATAGGAAAAAAATATCTAAAAGAACAGGATAGTTCAGTAATGGGTTGTCTTGGCCTCGTCCAAGTGGCCATTGGACTATATTGAAACATGGTAAACTCCACAGAACTATGTTTAGGGTGACCACAGAAGCACTGTATTTCCCCAATACAGTCTGCTTTTGGGAAATGTCCCCCCACTCCCCTGCCAGTCTATGGCAGGAGCCTGTCATTGGATTTGGCCCCCATGGCAGGGGATTGGGAACTATCCCTGCCTTCCCTCTGGCCACAGCTGCTAGGCCTGGCTACCACCAGCAGCCACAGAGAAATATCTGTTCCTGGAGCACTGAGTTCATCAGTGCATTCATCTTCAGTCTCAGGTTCTGCTTGTGCTTCAGCTGAGGTATCTTGCCCCACCCCAAGACATACCATTGTATTCAGCACAATCCACCAACCACCCTCCCTTGGCAGCTAACCCCTTCCCACCTCTATACCTCCCCATTACACCCATTAAGTAGACAAACTCTTCCCCATATAACTCTCTCCCCATTACAATCTGTGTTCTGAGGCCTAACACCACCACCTCTTCTGAACTCGCTAGAGTTGTTCCCGCAAAGAACATAAACGCATGATTAAACAATAAATAGTTCATTAACATAACAAATATTGGAATGTGCAACTATGGCAGATAAACCTTGCATCACAAAAGATCACAATGGGAAACAGTAAACATGATGGAAACAATCCACTGAGGGGAGGATTTTTGACAGGAACCCTAACACTCTGTGGGCCGTAGAACCGGCCCGTAGAACAAAATTATATGGTGACTTTGGTGTTTGGGGCACCCAACGTTGAAGGCTCAGCAGACCCTCAACCAAATGGTACATGGGCAGCAGCAAGCCTGGAGGGGAGCAGCACAGCGAACAGGGAATGCTAAGGGTGCAAGAGGGGCATTATGTACATTGGGGTGAGGGAACAGAAAATGAGGGGGAGGGGTTTAGCTATACAGGGGAGCAGTCTGCAGGGGGCCTATAAAGGCCTTCCTCTCCTGCTCATCCATCCCCTTTCAACTGCAGCTATCTGCTGGCGCTCAGGGGGGTTTGGCCAGGGGGCCTCCTCCTCGGGCTGTGGCTCTGGTGGGTGAGGTGGGGTGCTAGAAACTCTGGTGGATGGGAGGGAAGGCGTTGCCACAACCAGAACTTCTGTCCGATAGTTTACAACCACTCTGACCTCCACGTGGCACTGGGCATTCAGGCACCTGGCCATCTTGTTTGGCTGTCCCCCCCACCCCTCCTGTGGCCCATTCCTCTCAAGACACCAAATGTCACATGTGTTGTCTAGTTCTGACAGCTGTGTGGAGTTAGGAGAATGTGTGGAACATGGGAAGATAGCTACCAATCAGTGATCAGGAGTCGGTCATCAGCACCACAAAGCCAGTCCCAGGCAGGCACCCACCTAGACATGGGAGCAGCTTAAGACACAGAAGTGGAACTGGCAATGGACCCCACAGATGCTACCTGCAGAGTGATGGCATCTGGGAGCGGTAGTGCCCGGCAGCATCTGTTAACTGCCACAGAGGTGGTACTTTGAGTCACTCAGCAGATGCAAGTCGTCTTCTGTTGGTGCTTTGAGGCCATCCACCGACACTGGTTGGTGATGATCACTAGGGATGGGTGAACGCGGTTCGGAAGTTTGGAGTTCGGTCCACTGCAATAGGTGACATCCTGCTGGAGAAAATCATACAGCTGGTCAACCCGGAGGAGGTTGTGGAGGGCACTGCACATCTGGGTTTCCCCAACTGTGTTGGCACAATTGATGGGACCCACATCCCAATAACCTGCCCGCCTCACAGCTGAGAGGACTTCAGGAACTGCAAGGGATACTTCTCCATGGCTTTGCAGGTGGTGGTAGACCACTGTGGGTGGTTCTTGGATGTCTTTGCTGGGGTGTCCAGAAGAAGCCATGATGCCTGCATCCTCTGCCAGTTGCCCTTCTATGCCCATATGTATGTAGGTGACTTTGGGCTAGACACTATCTGGAACATTGAGGGGGTGCCCTTGAGGCCTGTGATTGTGGGGGACCCAGCCTACCTGCTCATGACAGGGCTAATGAAGCTATACCCCATGGCCTGGACACTGGACAGCCTCTTCAACAGGCAGCTCAGTGCCACCTGCTGCATGGTTGAGAGAGCCTTTGGGATCCTGAAGCTGTGCTGGCACTTACTCTCAATCTGCAGTGAATTCCAACTGGAGAACACTCCCCTGCTAACAATTACAGCCTGTGTCCTCAACATCTGTGACATGGATCAGGCCACCTTGGATAATCCACCCCCAACAAGTCTGAGAAGCTGGTGCCCCTGTTCCAGCAGCTGCTGGGTGGAGCTGAGCAGTGCATAGCTGCACGAAACAGATTCCCTGTACAGACACATGGCTTGCATTGCTGTGAGACAGGGACAGCCTCCGATGCCCTGAGCAGAACCAGCAGTGAAGGACTGAACATTATGGGAATGTAAATAATATGAATAAAATATTAATCATTCAGAAATTGGTGTGTCCATGCTTCCCTCTGGCCCATTCATGCCACCAATGCCTAGGTGAAGGCATTGGCTAATTCCTGGAAGCTCTATTTCTGAGGCTCTAATGTTCGTGAAGGGGGTGGGGGGATTTGAGCATTCATATCCCCACCACTCAGAAAGTTCAGGGGGATGTATTCCCTCTATTTCAACTATAATCCTGTCCCTGCCAGGTTATGCATTTGTGGCAACTCTCAGCTTGGCTGCATTAGGCAATTGCTATGGGCCAGTGGCTGTCTTTTGGGAAAACGGGCTCCTTTCATGTTGTCTCTTTGCCACTTTAAGCAGCAAGGTGACCTAGTGAAGGATCTGGGCTGCTTTTCCTCCCAGAGAGCCACCTCTGGAAGCCACCAGACAGCAAGTGCTACCAGGGCTGTGCCCCTGCTGGTGGAGGGGGTGGCATCCATGAGGCTGGGTGGGTGGTCCTGCAGGGCATGGGGCACAGTGGGGAGGTGCCTGAGGTAGTGTTGGGTGACAAGAGGTTGCTGATGGGGAAACCAGGGTTAGTGGCTGAGATCTGGGTGCAGGCACTGGGACCTGTGGTGGGGGATGGCATATTGCAGCTGTCCTGGGTCACGACAGCAGCGCTCGTTGCTGCAACATGATGGAGAAGAGGGTGCTAAACCTCTAAGGACTTGGCTATGAAGTCAGCCATCTGTTGGCTCCACCTCTCCATCACGATACGGGAGCTCCACAGCTCCTGCCAGTGGTGAACTGAGTCTTTCTGCTCCCACAGGGGCTCCTTTTTTCTAACGATAGCAGTATTTCAGACCAGCTTCTTAGTTAGGCTGATCTGTCAGGGGGACTCTACACAGATGAAAACATGGCTTGGGAGGGTGGTGAGGGGGACAGAGGGATGGCTGAATAAACTGTAACACCCACTTGACATGAGGGTGTGCATGCTGTTAGGGGCAATGTTGTGATGGAGCTTGGACATGATGACTGGTAGGGCAAGGGTTTATCTGGCTTATGAGGGAGGTTATTGTATGGATCCAAGAGCCCTCTATATTCTTACACCATGGTCTTTTAGTTGAGTCACGGACTACTTTGCATTTGCAGATATATGCCTATATGGCATTTATATACAGACTAAGAGTGTGATCCAGCTCCCATTGAAGACAATGGTTAAACTCCCATTGACTTGTATGGAGCTAGCTCATGCTCTATGGGTGCAATCCTGCCGCTGGCTTATGCCGGCAGCAGGCACACGATACCACCGGTCGGTGCAAGTTCAGGTGCACAGGCACCTCGAGGGACAACGACGCACCCCCTTCCTGCATGCTTTGGATGCCTGCACACCTGAGCTTGTGTGTTCATTGCCTCCGGCACAACTGGGGGCCAGCGTACATGGCCCCTAGGATTGCACCCTATATGTCCTGCTTTGTTCCTCATTCCTGTTCGGGGATTGGGAGGTATGCCCCTGGTTGCTTGTCTGCCTGTTGGTTGTTGTTACCTGGCACTGTACAAAACAGTGTACCTGGCACTGTACAAAATCTGTAGCTGTAAACAGGTCCCTAACCCAAGGAACTTGCAATCTAAGAGAGACAAGGAAGAGGGGACAAGGGAGAGGTGAACATCAGGAGAGACAAGGATACATTTACGAGGTTGCAGGTGCATGTGCTAAACTCAGGCTGCTTTCAGACCTCCCCCCCTCACGCATAGTCTGACTGTGGGAGGGAATGCGCAGCCAGGATATGCGTGGGGTGCCGCCAGTTTGAAAGCCCCCCCCCATGCGGTTTTGCCGGCAAACACCCGCAGAGATACAGAGCAGGAAATCCTGCTCTGTATCTCTGCGGGTGTTTGCCGGCAAAGCTGTGGTGGTGGGGCTTTCAAACTGGCGGCACCCCATGCATATCCTCGCTGTGCATTCCCTCCCACAGTCAGAATATGCACGGGGTTGGGGTGGGGTGGGAGGTCTGAAAACTGTTTTGTTACAGGGTGGTGGGGCTTTCAAACTGGCGGCACCCCATGCATATCCTCGCTGTGCATTCCCTCCCACAGTCAGAATATGCACAGGGTTGGGGTGGGGTGGGAGGTCTGAAAACTGTTTTGTTACAGGGTGGTGATTCTTATCATTCATGACGAGCCAGGGAAGAGGTAGGTTTTCAGGAGGGACTTGAAAGTTGGGAGCAGAATGAATGTATCCATGGAGGGAGTTCCAGGCATGGGAAGCAGAAAGAGAAGGAGCAAAGGCATTTAGAGGAGCAGGGGAGTCACAAGTAGGTGAGAGAGAGGGTGCCTCAGTGCTCGCTGTCACCTGTGCCCTCCTTCCTGCCGATGGTGCTCCCAACTCCACATTGTCTCACCTCAGTGCCCTCCTGTCTGCTTGCCCCACTTACTGTGCCTGTTTGCTGATGCTGGCTCCTGGGGCTGGTCTTCAGGCACCCCTTCGCTGTCCTGGTGTAACAGTGCGAAGGCTCCTTGGCATAAGTTCCAGCAGTGTGCTGCCCAATGAGTCACCCTTGCTTGGGGGATTTAGCTCAAGTCTCTTTACTATTTTACACAGCCTCTAGTACATATATACAAAATCCCAGTTTACTCACCATTCCCAGCTCAGGATCACGCCTTCTGAGTTTCTTTATCAAGCCTTCACAACCCAGGCAACCCCTCTGGGTCAGGCCTGGAGACAGAGCTTTTTCTCAGCCTACAGCCCCACCAGCTACCCTCTCTTAAAGGAGAAGCAGCCCTCAACTGCTCCCTTCCATACCAAGACACCTGTGAACACAGTATAGGGTGACAGTAGGTCCTGAGCTGGCACTCCTCGGCTGCTGCTCTCAGCTGCCTTTTCCATCTTAGCACCCCTACCCCCCTATCTCGGGTGCATTAACATACTGGGTCTCCTCAGAATCCCTGATGTTGGTGGCATCCATGTCCTCTGACCCCTCCTCCTGCACCCCCATTGGCTTCATGGGCAGAGGCTGGCTTTTTGAATTGAGGGGGTGCAGGTGGAGGAATATGGGGTCGTCGCTGGGGTCCATAGATGCCGGTTCTAGCTCCAGGACAGGCGAGATGCGGCCCTCACCTGCTGGTGTATGTCTGGGGACGGGTGTGTGTGGGTGCAGACAATTCGGTTGGGGTGGGATTGGGGGTGGGGTGTCAACCTGCTTCTGCCTCCTGGTGAAGCTGCTGATGCAGATCCATGAGGCCACTATCTCCCCATCCATGAAGAGGTACTTGCCCAGCTCTTCATAGTAATTGTTTGCTTCTTGCAGATGGAACTTTGGCTGTTGTGGATCTCCTTGTATCTATGCCTCAAGTCCTTTGCCCACTGCTGACACTGGGACATGTCCCCAGCTGCACCATCTGACCAGAGATACGTTGGTGCACTGCCTTGTTGCGGAAGCATCTCACGAGATCCAGTTGCACCTTTTTATCCCCCCACAGCTTGGTGAGGGCCCTGATCTCTTCATTGTGAGTATGAAAACACCGGTTTGTTTCAGTGCTATTATTGGTTTATTTGGTCAAAGCGGCCACCAGAGGGCAGCTGTGTGGAAAGCATTGCCTTTGTACACAGGAGGAAAAAACGGAGCTCTGTGACTTGCACTCAGAAAGGAGGATGTGGTGTGAGATGGATGACCCCATGGAATAATTATAGTGGGTGACACATCCCCCTACAATTCTAGAGATATAGTGGAGGAGCTTATGTGGGTCCCTGCAAATTTTAGCCCAAACTTACTCCTGTGGATGACTCCCTTAATAACTAAATGTGAAAAGCAGTGACACATTACACACCAGACTACAAGTTGGATGAAAATATGAAGTGCCACAGTTCACACTGGAACTGTTCTGAAAAACACTGCTATCTATAGTATAATTTTGTTTCTTTCCACCACTGTGGATTCCTATGGTATTATGAGAAATTGAATATTGCATCAATATGTTGACCCTGTTGTTGTTTTTACTTCTTAAATATGTCTAGCGAGGGAGCATTGGTGCCATGTCGGTCCCAGTTTCCTGTGGTTGCAATGCTCTTAGCTCTCTGGCTCCTCTGTCATAATGCCTTTTCTGTTCCAACTTAGTTTTCTTCTTATATGCATCCACATATTGTCTATTGCATTTTGTTCCCGACATGTAATCAGGTAAGCCTGTTCTGAGTTTCCTGTCACATGGGATTTCTGCTGGAGACAGTGGGTGCTTCAGGGGAGTAGCCTGATAGTTGAACAAAGCCAAGCAGAGCTGTGTGTCATCTTCTTTTGCTTTACTCAACATTTTCTTTACGATTTTGATTCTGTTTTCAACTAATCCATTGGACTGGGAATAGCCAGGACTTGAAGTGATTTGTTTATTAAAGTCATATTCTGTGGTGAAAGTCTGAAACCCTTGACAGTTCAACTGTGCTCCATTATCAGTTATAACTACCACAGGAATACCATGTTTTGCAGAGAGAGACTTCAAATGATTTATTTCATTAGTGGCTGTAGTACTGGACAGCAGAGTCTTCTCCAGATCATGTGAATAATAGTCCTGAACCAGTATGTAATTCTTTCCATCAAGTACAGACAAATCCACCCTCACTTTAGACCATGGATGTACGGTCTTGGGAGTCAGGTAATATAAGTTGTTTTGTTTTTAAGTTTATTTCTCATCACTAGGGGCACCTTCCTGGGTGCATGTATCACTGGTTTAGGGAATTCTGTTAACTCTATTTTATACTCTGTTGATAGCTTTTCCATACCTTCAAAAACATCAGTGGATTCATCCTCCACTTTTCTGGGTTTTTATCCCTCTTAGCATATATGAGAGTATAAAATCTCTTAATAAGTGCCAGTTCTTGACAGGACTATTTATTTATTTATTTCAATGTATATGCCACCCTTCTCTGATGCTCAGGGTGTCTTACAATCCAATAAAAATATTTAAAATATAAAACCCACTTGAAACCATCTACCCCCCACCCCCTCAGACCTCTAAAAAGTCTTACACCACCCACCAAACCTCACCCCAGCTTCCCATCCCTGCCCGCCAAATGCCTTTTCAATTCTAAAAAAGTCTTACACTGCCTCCATAAGATGCTCATGCTCCAACAAACCTTAGGGGTAAGGGAGTTCCAAAGCACTCAAGCAGCAACTGAGAATGCCCCCTGTGAGCCCTTGCTGTATGAACAAGACTAACAGGTGGCACCCATAGGGAGGTGCTCCGACCTGGACAATCGCAGGGGCCACAATGGGACATGGAAGGACAGGCTGTCTTTCAGATATGTGGTGCCCAGACCAGTTAGGGCCTTAACGGTGAAAACCAGCACCTTGAATTGTGCCCCAAAAGCTATAGGGAACCAGTGCAGACTATGGAGCAGTGGTGTAATGTTCTCCTGGTGCCTCGTCCCTGTAAGGAGGCAAGCCATCACATTCTGAACAGGCTGTAGCTTCCAAACAGTCATCAAGAGCAGCCCCATGTAAAGTGCATTACAGTATTCTAGTACTGAGGTGATGAAAGCATGGGTGACAGTAGCCAGATCCGAATCAGAAAGAGAAGGCCGCAGCCTCCTCACCAGATTGAGTTGGTGAAAAGCACTCCTGGCCACCGCTGCAACCTGACAATCCAGGTGCAGCAAGGAGTCCAGAAGCACTCCAAAGCTGTGAACCTGATTGACCAGAGGGGACCGGACTCTGTCAATAACAAGAGTCCCAATCCCTGTCCACCCCCCAGGTCACAAGACTGGCCAGTCATCATCACCTCAGTCTTGTCTGGATTCAGCTTCAATCGGCTCACCCGCACCTGGTCCCAAACAGCAGCCAGGTACTGGGTAAGCACTGAGACTGCAGAGTCTGGGTCGGATGAAAAAGAGAAGTAGAGCTGAGTGTTATCAGTATATTGATGACACTTCACCCCAAAACTCTGAAAGACCTCACCCATCAGTCTCGTATACATGCTGAACAGGAGGGGAGGCAGAATAGAACCCTGTGGGATGCTACAGGGTAGGTTTCAGAGAGAACGATGAGCAATCACCAATCACCACTCTCTGGGACCTCCTGACAGGAAGGAGCAGGACCACTCGAGCGGTTCCATGCACCCCTGCCAGGTTCTGCAATCATGTCAACAACACCTCATGATCAATTATATCAAAGGCCATCAAAAATCTAATAAGACCAGCGGGGTAAAATTTCCCTTGTCAATCTCCAGGTACAGGTCATTGACCAAGGCCACAAGCACAGTCTCCATGCCATACCCAAGGGGAAAGCCTGACGGAAATGGGTCCAGAAATCATGGAACTTCAAAGGGGTGCAGCCAAACTAAAAAGGGGCAGAAGTCCCTTTCCCCCAACCCTTTAGGTGAAAGTCTGATGGAAGATGGCATCATCCCTCTCCTCTTGGTATATCTCTGAGCCTCTTCACACTGCACCAATCGCCTCTCTTCAATTCCTCACTCCATGCATCTTTTTCTGATCCAGCAGCATATTATCTGGCAGCAGCACGCAGCAGCATTTCTGTTGTGAGAAAGCAGGGGAGCCAGGTGAAACAGAGACCCATTTGAAAAGGAAGAGATAAATCTCAAAATATACATATGAGTCCCCCAATAGTTCAGACATTTATCAGAACCTGGTTACTAGGAGTTCATCCCTGTTGCTAGATCTGATCAGAATTCTCAAGGCTGATCATAGCATTTCCATACACTGCAGCTGCTCTTGGCATTTCACCAGCAGCAAAATCTGTTTGTTGCTACATGTACTCAAGCAGTAGGAAAATCATCCCTTAATTGCCCAATGCTCCAACTGCACTTATTTTGTTTTAAAGTTTGCACGTTTTGTTATACATTACCTGCGTTCATGTATGCTCACTTAGCTGCTCATAATGAGATAAGACAGGCCAGGGAAGAAAGTGAATGGAGGCAGGTTTCAAAACACTTTTGGACGCCCCATATTCTGGGTGCCTAAATTGAATCACTTGAATGAGGCTTCCTGGCTTTTAGAACGTGGCTGCTGCTAGGCAGTTTCAGAAACTGGATTACTGTAAGGCTGGGGTGGGAAACCTTGACCCTCTCATGATCTGCTTTGAAAATCAGTACAAACTCTGTGGGCTGGATAGGAGATAGGCAGGTGCACACGCTGAAGGGATGTGTTCAGGATGGGGAAAGGGAGGGTCCAGATCATGGGTCCATTCCCTGTCCTTGAGCGTGTGCCCCATCTCTGCTCCCTTCCCCTGGGCTCACTCTTTCAGTGCTTGAGGGTAGAGACTGGATTCATGGGCCAGATCCAGGAACTGGAAAGGGGACAAATAAAATATGGGAATGGACTGGATTTGACCCATGAACTTGGGGTTTCCCCTCCCCTCCCTGCCCTAAAGTGTCTTAGGCAATGCACCCAAGACATTTTTGTTTTAATTGGTTGATATAAGAACTCTCTCATAAGGGTCAGTTCAGTGGTTGATCTAGCCAAGTATCCTGTCACTGACACTACTCAAAACTATGGGTGTTAACAGACAAGACATTAGCCCACAGGAGCCTGGGTTTGGTCTGCGCAGCCCCCATGGAACTGCCACTCATGGTTTCAGCATGTTCAACAGAATAATGGGCTGGTCCCTTGCCTGCATTTCATGTGCTTGAGGCAACCTCTACTCAGTGGTGCTGCCCTTCCCATGGCCATCTGTCATCTTGCCAGGCTCACTAGCGATCTCTGTGTCCCCCCAGGATGCCTCTCAGAGGAGGGAGTTGCGGATCTTAGGTTTTCAGGGAAAGTCAGGGAGGGGAGCCCTGAGCAATGGAGACTCCGGGACAGCAGTGGGCTCAGGAAACCTGGTGTTGCTGCCAGACAATAAGCAATACAGAAAGGTGATAGGAAACTCTTGTAGATTGCCACAATCACAAGGCCTGACATTGCAGTGGCAATAGGTATACTGTGTAGACAAGTCTCAGCCCCAACCCAAAGGGATTGGAACACAGTGAAGAGGGTCTTACAAGAACTGAAAGGGACTGTGCACCTCAAGCTATGGCTCCCAGCAACTTCCATGTCAGACCTGCTAGGGTACATGGACACAGATTGGGCTGTAGACCATTCGGACCTAAAATCTACCAGTGGGTACCTATTTTTGCTTGGTGGAGGACCCATCAGCTGGTGCAGTAGGAAACAAGCCTCTGTGACACTTTCCTCGATGGAGGCAGAGTATGTGGCAGCAGCACACACCAGCCAAGAAGTTATCTGGTTGCAAGAGTGTTTGAATGATCTGAGGCAAAAATTGGACAGACCCACGCCGATCCTGGAAGACAACCAAGGATATATAGCGCTGGTGCAAACAGAAAGAATCCACCCCAGAACCAAGCACATTGTAGGGATGGGCGAACGCGGTTTGGCATTTGGACCAAACTCTACCAGTTTGGTTGACTGAACCAAACTCGATTTTCGAACCGAACTGAATTTCTGAACGCGGCTCTGTTCGCCTATCCCTAAAAGATAATATTCCATTTATTTCAATGGGGTTTGAATTTCCGAACTTTGTTTGGAAGTTTGGACCGAACTCGAATAGTTCGGTCGACCGAACCGAATTTCCGAACCAAACAGAATTTCTGAACCAAACGAATTTCCGAACCAAACCGAATTTCCGAACTTGGTTCTGTTCATCCATCCCTAGTACATTGATGTAAGATACCATTTCCTGAAAAACTCACAGGAACAAGGACTCATAGATCTGCAATACTGTCCTACAGTGGATGTGTTCACAAAGCCACTATTTATTTATTTATTTAATAAATTTATACCCCACCCCTCCTGCAAAGCAGCCCGGGACGGCTTCCAACAAGTAAAAACAATAAAACAATTTAAAACATTACAACAATAATATTAAAATATTAAAACAGGGCTACATAAATAAGTCACAATCAGGCGGGGGAGCTAAAAAAAAACCTCACCCTGCCCTCCCACCCTCCCCAAAGGCATGGGTGAACAGCCAGGTTTTGCAACTTTGCTGCAGTGTCAACAGGCTAGGGGCCAGGTGAGCTTCCTCCGGAAGGGAGTTCCAAAGGCGCTGCCCGACCACAGAGAATGCCCTCTCCATTGTGGCCCCCCCACTTAACATGGGGGACCTCCAAGAAGGCACCCCTGGCAGACTGAAGGAGCTGCTCTGGGGCGCGGAGGGTGAGGCGGTCCCGGAGGTATGAGGGGCCCAGACCGTGTAGGGCTTTATAGATCAACACCAAAACCTTGAACCTGGCTCGGCACGCTATCGGCAACCAGTGCAGAACTCAGAGCACAGGTGTTATGTGCTCCCGACGGCCCATCCCCGTAAGGAGATGAGCCGCCGCATTCTGCACTAGCTGCAGCCTCCGGACCAGGCACAAGGGAAGCCCCATGTAGAACGTGTTACAGTAGTCTAGTCTCGAGGTGACAAAGGCATGGATGAGGGAGGCCAGGTCCGGGCTGGAGATGTACGGACGCAGCATACGTACCAGATACAGCTGGCGGAAGGCAGCCTTAGAGACTGCCTCCACCTGCCACTCCAGGCGGAAGTCCGCGTCCAGTATCACCCCCAGGCTCCGAAGCTGCTGAGCTATAGGAGGGCAAACT
>QEPC01007501.1:1332352-1364580 GCA_003113815.1 Sphenodon punctatus | reverse complement strand
CAGGCTGGGCAGGGTGGGTGGGGGGTGTCCCCCCTTCCACCCGCGCAGCCTGGACTCGGGGAGGGTTTTTAAAAAAGAAAACTTTTATGCGGGGGCTTTAAGTTTTTTTTACATTGCAGCCATTTTTAAATGGCTGCAATGCAAAAAAATCCGGTACCCCGAAATCCGGTACCCGGTCCGGATTACCGGGTGAAATCTGATAATGCCGGTACGCCCGATACCGGCATTATCGGATACCGGATTCTACCGGTTTCCCACCCCTAGTAATAGGTAACAGGATTTACCTGATGGTGCACGGGAAACGGTCCCATATATCTAAGGTCCAGTTTGGCGGAGGGTCGGAGGGATGGGTAAAGTCACCGATCAATCCACACAAGGTCCCCTGGAGCAAATGTCGGAGCCGGGCGGCGATGTCGATATGCGGTGTGTTTGTATTGCTGTCGAGCTTTCTGAAGCATCGTACGTGCGTGATCATGGCAGCGGTGTAATACTTGTAGCATTGCTCCTGCAGCAGGGACAGATACCATGGGGAGGTCAGGCAGAAAAAGTCGAGGATGGTATCTGTAATTAACATGAAAGGGTGAGGTTCCAATGGAGGCGTGCGGAGCATTGTTGTACGCAAACTCAGCCAAGGCTAGATAGTCCACCCAATCATCCTGGAGATAATCGACGTAACAACGTAAATACTGTTCCAATGACTGGTTGGTGCGTTCTGCTTGCCCATTGGCTTGCGGATGATAAGCCGTCGTAGGGGCAAGATGTACCTTTACTGCGGTAAACAGCGCCTTCCAAAATCGCGCAACAAATTGTGAGCCTTGGTCAGAGACAGTGACAGTGGGAAGGCCATGAAGGCTGATGATATTTTGTAGAATAAGCATTACCGTTTGGGGTGCGGTGGGTAACTTTTTACATGGAATAAAATGGGCCATTTTAGTGAATTGATGCACGACCACTATGATAACGGTATTCCCCTTGGCGCGAGGGAGTTCGACAATGAAATCCATGTTGATTTGTTGCCAGGGTCCTTGTGGCAAGGGGGCTAACTGAAGTAACCCCAGGGGGCTAGCTCGCAGCGTTTTGGTTAACCCACACATCTTACATCCTTGAACATAGGTTTGGACATTTTTTTTCATGGCGGGCCACCAAAAATGCCGTTGTATCAGTCACAGGGTGCGTTGCTGTCCAGGATGTCCAGCGAGAGGCGCATCGTGATGGGCTCTCAAGACTTCCTGCCGTGCGGCTGCGGGCACCATCACCGCATTATGATGGGTGCGGAGCCCCTTGGCTAAGGAGGACAGGGGGGCATGCGATAGTAAGGTATCTTTCTGTGTAGCCGTTGGAATCGTTTTAGAGTCATACCTGTAGCGGCAGCAACTTTCATCTTCCACATTGACTCCCCTCGGCATGCAGGTTCTGGTGTTGCTTCTGGGTATCGGGATAAGATGTTGGCGACAATGTTGCTCTTGCCTGGCCGATAGGATACCTGAAATAAAAAACGAGCAAAGAAAATGGCCCAACGAGCATGTCGGGCATTCATTATTCGGGCCGTCTGTAGATAAACAAGATTCTTATGCTCAGTAAGCACTTGGACCGGCTAAGCTGTGCTTTCCAGATACTGTCGCCAATTTTCAAAGGCTTCTTTTATAGCTAACAACTCCCGGTCCAAAATGGTATAATTATTTTCGGCCGCCGTAAGTTGCCTGGAGAAAAAGGCACAGGGCAAGGGAATGTTGTTTCCCGGTGGTTGTTGGGATAGCATGGCACCTACGGCCACACTCGACGCATCCGTTTCTACAAAAAAGGGCAAGGCGAAATCAGGGTGCTGCAAAATAGGAGCTTTGGTAAAGACGTTTTTAACCTCCTCAAAGGCTTGTTGCTGCTCCGTGCGCCACTGGTATATTTCTCCCTTTTTAACAATTTGGTTAGGGGGGCTGTCAAGTGTGCATACTGGGGAATATACTGGCAATAATAATTTGCACTCCCCAAAAACCGTTGTAAGGGTTTAACTGCCGAAGGCGGGGGCCATGCTACAATAGCACAAACCTTTTCAGGGTCCATACTGATCCCTTGTGCGGACACAATGAACCCCAAAAAGGGAACCACTTGTTGGTGGAAGGCACACTTGTCTATTTTACAATACAGGCGATTTTCTATAAGGCGGTTTAATACCGTCCATACATGTTGGACATGTGCCTCAACAGTCTTGGAGAATACCAGAATGTCATCCAGATACGCGACGACATATATGTCCAGAATATCTCGAAAGATGTCGTTTATCAGATGTTGAAACGTCGCCGGGCCATTGGCAAGGCCATAGGGCATTACAAGGTATTTGAAAAGGCCATACCTGGTACGGAAGGCTGTCTTCCATTCATCACCAGTGCGCATTCTCAACAGATTATACGCTCCTCGTAAATCCAACTTCGTGAAGATGGAGGCCCCTTGTAATCTGTCTAGTAATTCGGGGATTAGTGGCAGGGGATAGCAATTCTTTATAGTAATGGCATTTAGCCCTCGATAGTCGATACATGGGCATAAGCCCCCATCCTTTTTCGGAACAAAAAACAAGGGTGCTCCTGCGGAGGAAGTTGAGGGTCTAATAAACCCTTTTGAAAGATTATTGTCAATATACTTTTTAAGTGTTTGCAACTCGGGGCCGGATAATGCGGTGATCCTCCCGTACGGTGGGGACGTATGTGGAAGGAGTTCAATAGGACAGTCATAACTCCTATGAGGTGGCAGTTCCAAGGCATCTTGCTCCCGAAAGGCCTCGTGGAGGTCTATGTATTCTTGGGGCAAGGTTGGCGGCATAGCATTTACTACACCTACGACCTTGGGGCCACATGGGATCTCGGGCATGGGTTGGAAATGCGGTCCACAGGATGATGCGCTGAATGTAAGGCAGCGTCGTTGCCAATCAATCACCGGGTTATGTGCTTGTAGCCAAGGAATACCCAAGACCACAGGAAAGGCGGGGGTACGGACTACATCCAAGCAAAGCTCTTCCCGGTGAGTACCCATGGTGATCTGTAGAACGGCTGTGCGATAACACACGGGCCCAGACCGCAGGGGGGAGCCATCTATTGAATAAACCATCTCCGGTTGACTTTTTGTTCTCAGAGGGATGTGATGTCGTTGTACTAAAACTTCATCAATAAAGTTTCCAGATCCCCCAGAATCAATAAGGGTCCATACTATCAGGGTACGTCGCATAGGTAACTCAAGGGCAAGGGGCACACAAAAATGGTCGGTTTGAGCCCAAAGGCAGGTGCCGTATAGGTGTGAAGGGGTAGGGGCTCCTACCGGGGTTCCCCCTGCCCGCCCCATCCTCTCCCATTTCCCGTTCCCCGACGCTCTGGGGGTAGTTGCGGGCACCCCTATGAAAAGTGTCCAGGGTCACCACAATAAAAGCACAATCGCCCCGCCCTTCGTCTTTCTTTCTCTTGCGTCGTAAGCGGCCCCTGAGAGGCACCCACTTGCATGGGCTCGGGGGTATCTGTGTGGCGATTTTCACCCACCCCTTGGGGGACCCCCGGGAGGCGTACCGACCATACCCGACTTCCTTCTTGCCGTCATTCCCATCGTCTTTCCGTCAAACGATCGTCTATTTGGCAGGTAAGATTCACCAACTTGGCCCATGTAGGAGGTGCGTCTGTCATTGCCAGTTGGTCTTTTAAGTCCTCACTGAGACCCTTGCGATACAAGACCTTGAGTACATGATCAGGCCAATCCAATTCCGCCGCCAAATGCTGGAACCATGTCACATACTCCAACAGGGATCCCTTTCCCTGTCACAAGGTCATAATTGCCTCCTCCGCATCCTTCACCCGGTGTGGGTAGTCAAAGAGGAATTGGAATTCCCTCAAAAAACCCTGGTAATCTTTTAGAAGGGGACTCTCCTTAACTAGCAAAGGGGTGGCCCAATCAAGGGCCAACCCTTCCAAGTGTCCTATAATAAAGGCCACTTTGGTGTCATCCGTAGGGTAGGTGAGGGGTTGAATTTGAAGCGCTAGCTTACACAAAGCTATGAATCCCTGAAATTATTTTTGGTCCCCACTAAATTTCATTATTGGGGGATGTTTAGGTTTTCTACCCCCCAGTGCCTGCGGGTTACCTGCCTCCGGTGGGTCTGGGACCAAGGGTGGTGCCTCTGCTCCCATCCCTCGTGCTACCCCCTGGGCTTGGTGGTCTCGAATATCCTTCACTTCCATGGCCAGGGTTTTAATGGCCATGGCCATTTCTTCCATTTGTTCTGCCAGGTCCATTTATGTGCTGGTGAAACTATTAGGGAGGGGGGCTGGAAAGGGGAAATGGAGGCTGGCAGACCTACCCCTATACTACCCTCTACACTAACCTCGGCTCCCGTGGGGGCAAACTCTGTGATAGGAGGAAAAACACCCCTCAGGTTCTTATAGGGCCCAAACCTCTCAGAGAGAGACATGGCCTATTTCATCATCGGGGGGAACCAGCAAGGCCCTGAGGAATGCCCCCACTGGAGCACAGTGCTGTAATCACAGCACCTAACCCCCACTGCACCCTTAACCCCAGCACACACAGTGAGTAGGAAATAAGGGGAACAGGAACAGCAAGGACGTGTAGGGAGGTGAGGGTTGGGGGGAAGACTTCCAAGGGTTACCGGGGAGGATAAAGAGGCCACACACACAGACAAGGGAGGGTTCCCTCATGGTTTAGAGGAGGGGGACTGTGCTCACCACACCGTTCCCCACACCAACACACCACCCACACCTACCTAGACTCCCACTACTCACCCCACTCACGCTCTAGCTCACACGCCACTCCATTCATGCACAACCAATCATACTCGCTCTCTTTCTCCGTCTCTCCTTCTTCACAACTCCAACACTGGGGGCCAGTCTCGCAGCTATGCTGTTCACCGGCATCGCCCAGAAGACACTGACCCTCCCTAAGTACTGTTGCGGCTGACTCCACCTTGCGCCGCAGATGCTCCGAGCACCGTGGCGCTGTTTCATGCCCCGCCTCCTTGTCCTCAGCTGTGCTGCGTGCCGGCGGCGATTCCCGGGCTGGCTGGGAACACCCCGGCCCAGCTATCTCTGCTTGTTGCGCCCTACGCTGCAGACACTCCGAGCACTGTGGCGCTGTTGCATGCTCCACCTCCTGGCTACGTGCTGGCGATGCCTCCCGCGCTGGCTGGGAACACCCCGGCACGGCTGCCTCCACTCGCTGCGTCCCGTGCCTTCTCCTGACAGGACGCCCATGATACTGCTGCCTATCCTTCCTCTGTCCCTGCTTCCAAAGCTGCTGGGTCCTGCAACAAGGATGAGAGTAGGGTTACCTACCGAGAGGAAGACGCGCAAAGTCAACACGCAAAGTCAGAGAGGAGGGAGGCAAGAGGAGCAGGGGGACAGTAGATGACAGGTTAATGTAGATTCTGCAGGTAGTAAAGGTGATCAGAGTAATCCTTCAAGTAATAGAGGAATAGGGGGGTGGGGTGGGGGTTGGTTGTTGGAACCATTGAATAAAATTGTCAACATATAGCAATAAGGTTGCCCGCAACACCACCCCATCCTTCGGTGCAGTGCAGCTGAGAGAAGGAGAGTAACCAAAATGATAGGATAGCACAAGTGACAGAAGAAAGGCTTGAGCAAAGTTAGAGAGTAGCATGGAGCAAGAAAGAGGAAAATATAATATATTGTAGTGTATACTATTTATATATATAACATAGTACATAGTCTACATAATATAATATCATATGTACCAAGTTATTTAAAAAATGTTCTATGTATTACATAATATTAATTGCATATGTATTCCAATTTAATATTAAACAATATACAATATATATCACATACAGAAAATGTGTGTGTCTGTGTGTATATATACACACACACACACACACACACATATATATATATATATATATATACACACACACACATATATATATATATATATATATATATTTGAGTGAATAATATATAATATAAAACAACACTGAGTGACTATTCAAGATAGTCAAGGCCCCATGTACCAGTATCACCCTGAAGCGTGGATTTCCAGAGCCATGATGTACAGCGTAGCAAAATCCCTTGCTTACTAGAAGAGCAAGTAGTCCATCATTCAAACCCTTGGGGCTTATTAAAATGTAGTTGGGTATTACCCATGTACCATAATCACCGACCTTCCACCACCTGGTAAGTAGCTGTATGTGAAAGCCTCAATTATTAATTTCTGTTTTCAGTGACTGCATGCTCAGGTTAAACAGCTGTATGCAGTGGACAATTGCACGGTCCTGAATCAATTGCACATATGTGGATGCTCAACAATTATAAAAATCTCTGACGTAGTACACCTTGGCCGTATTCGAAGCAACCTCCACAGCAGTGGACAAAAACAGAATCCAAAAGTCATTGGTAACAACTATCAGTACTTTGGAGATATAAAAATAAAGAATACGAATAAAATTTGTTAGTTATTTGGGATTTTTTTAAAATCAAGGACAACATTGATATAACACATCTCGTATCATTTTCATTTGAAAAGTGAACGAGAACCATTTTAACTTCAATGAATTGTAATATTTATTTTAATAAATCCACCCTCCCACCCGGAAAACACAGCAATTTCTGAAAATTAAAATTGGAAAAGAACACATTATGTTAACATTAGAACTTCGAAACAATCAAATAAATGACTTACAAAACTCAGCTCTGTAATGTAAACTTTTGCACAGTTCATGTTTTCAGAAAACTGATAATTGTGGAGGTATTATTCATCTTGCAACAGAAATTAAACGTATACAAGGCAAAAAAACAACTGGCTTCAACAGTTCTGTACAATTATTCAACTGTACTGCTGGTACTCTTCTCCACACCACTGTATTCCCATTTCTGCTTCCCTAGCGAAATGATGGCAGTACGCATCCTGCACTAACTCAGCTTGTAATTTATACCGTTGTGGGATACAGCTCACTTCTGGAACAGGTACATTATTATCAGGTGCATCCGGAACAGAGTCCTCTTTCCAGAGAAGCACCTGCCCCTGCCCCTGCCTCTGGATAATAATGTGGAGCACGCAACATGCGACTACTGCTTCTGAAGCATTGTCAAGGTCCATGTCCACGCATTTGTTTAACATTTGCCAGTGCATTTTCAACAGCCCAAATGTCCTTTCCACCACATTCCGGCAATGGTTAAAGCGGCTATTGAACATGTCAGTTTCTTTAGACAGACCATCAGCATAATTCTTCTGGAGTCAAGGCAAATGCAGATATGCCTTGTCCCCGAGCAGAACTGAGTGGACAAACTCGTCCTCTATTGTCACAGTGGGGTCAGGTCTAATATCTCCTTGAATATTCTTGCAAACAAAGGCGAATTGTGGAGTATTCTGGAGTCATGAGCTCCACCAGTAAAACCTGAAAACACATCCCTAAAGAGCTAATTTGTATCCGCTACAGTCTGCAGAAGAATAGAATAGTATTTTTTCCTGCAGAGGTACTTTTCAGGCTCCTTCCTGGGAGCTCTGATTTCAATGTGGGTCCCATCGACTGCGCCCATGCAGTGAGGAAATCGATGTCTCCTGAATCTGGCCATAATGCTGTCCATACTGGCAAAACCAATTACATGTTCCAACAGTGTTTGGTTTATTTCCCTGCATACTTTGTGAACAATGTTGCATACTGTGGCTGTGCCTACACCAAACTGTGCTGCAACTGTACAGTATGCATTTGATGTTGCCAATTTCCATATGGCAATCGCCACCCTTTTCTCATGAGTAATAGGTGATCTCATGTTGGTAGTTTCTCATACAAGAGACGGTCTCAGCGCGTCCACCAAGCCCTCAAAAACCTCCCTTGTCGTCCGGAAGTCTTGGATCCATCGATTATTGTCATAATGAGGATCATTTACCACCATCTCCCACAAATCAGAGCTACAGTGTAAGCTCCAGGCAACTCGATTGGTGGGAAGCATTTGTCCAAAGCGATTAACAGTTTCTCCAAGCATTCCTTGAATCATCGCGGCTGCTTGTCCACCCTGGTAATGGATGATTTGAAAACACTGAAGCAAAGAAGAAAGGAAATGTTTACTTAATGTAATTGAAACACTCTCCTGTATTGGGTGACAGGTGGAGTAAAATTACATGTTTTGTCCAACAAATTTTGAATTGCTTCTATGAGACAAAGTTATTGTTTTGCTGAGGTACAAGTGGCCCTGCAACTAGTCTTGGCATATATCCATTCACCAATATGACCTAATTACTGCTTTCGTTTCAAAGTACAGTTTTCAAGTGCTTTACAGAGATATAGGCAATTTAAAAAAAATAATAATTAAAATTAATGCTTTACCAGTTTCGTGGTATAAGGCCTGTTATTACTCTTCTGCATGCTAATCCATTATCCACTGCCACATCAACTTGCACATCACCGTGTGTTAAGAGTAATTTAGACCTTCCCAGAAGTGTTTACCCAAGGTTTATAATACATTATTTGTGAATAAAAAAATGTCTATTCATGTTTCATAAATGGAATGTTACTCCAAAAAAGGCTGTTTTAAATAATGATAACATTTGAGCATAGACCTCCTTAATATAGTGTGTGTGTATGTCCCCTAATAAAACACATTGAGATTAAGCAACTGGATATTGCAAATCAAAAGTCTAGTGGTATAAAACAAGTAAAACTTGAAGCCTGTGATAAGGGTGTGGAATAAAGGAATGATGTCTAACATCGTGGCAGATGGACAGGGGAAGAGAAGTCTGGGGGCGGGATATATTACTGCGTGCAGTTACTCATGTTGTGTATGTGTGGAAGATGAGTCCTCAAGGTAGTGATGTCAGCCAGACGTGATGCCAGGTTTAGCTAATGGAGAGAGGGAGTACAGGGGGTAGGTATAGGGAAAGGGACACATGCAAAGACCCCCTTTGCATCCATCAACATGGCACAAAAAAGCTTCCGAAATTACTACTTCAAAGAGTGCCCACACAACACAGTAATATGAGAATTCATATTTTGCACACCGCCATGACATATTACCCTCCCTCCAGACGCATCTACATGTTCCATATCACTACAGATGCTGACCTTTTCAGAACCCCTTTGGTCAAAATGTAATTAAATCAAACCAGTTTCATAACACCAGATTAGGTGAACTCAAAAAAGTGGAAACTCACCTTCAGAAAACCATTACATATTGCAAGCTGTAACGAGAAGAGATCATCCATCCCTTCAAGCTCCGTTTCACGAACCATCTCTTCGAGTAGACCAATAAAGGACACAAAAAGAGCAATTAATTCACAGACAGTATCTGTGTCCATCTTTACAATGCCACAACAGAAACCCTCAAAATAAAAGTTTCTACTTTCGTTTTACATTCCTGTAAGGTGGAGAAACCATAAACATCTAAACGGTTAATGCGCTTTAGATTAATTTAATGCGCATCCTTTTTGACGTGTAAAAGAGAAATGCGCAAGAATTAATCATGCGCATATAGTAAACATGTGCGAATTTCCTGACGTGTAAATCAGACATGCGCAATATATTTATAGTGTGTGTTATTGCACAATATTTTAAATTGCACGATTTATGCGCTCGTCTAAAAACAGCCTCTGTCCTCCATCTTGTCCCATGCAGTCTGTACAGTATGGAAGCATGTCTTCTGAGCTCTTAGTAAAGTTCTGTTTTGAAGAAACGTCTGTTGTATGTTATTCAACAGAAAGCTAACGCTACAGTTAGCAGTCCAGGGACAGAGCGATCTCTAGCTCTCCTCTCCCAGGCACGCTAGACATGACTCTATGGTGATGACTGGCAGACCTGGATGTAGGTGAGATTGTGGGCAAACCCAATTGATGAGATGCTGACCCATGCTTTCCATTAGCCAGCACCCACCCAGATTTGCCTGCATGGTGGGCTCCACATTCTCTAGGATGATGCTTTGAGAGGAGGCTGCAGGGTGGGGTAAACATTTGGTGGCCACTGAATAAATGGGCAGGTGGCCACCCATCTGATGTGGGTGATTGTGGGCTACTTTCTTGTCTGTTAGCACCTTATACGTATGCAAAGAAGTTTACAAAAATCAGGGCCTCTATGGAGTGATCCATTCCCCTATTGTTCATGGCCAGGTTCCAACAGGCAGAGGTTGTTGAATTTCCCAACCAATGTAGCTAACAGCCCTGTAGCATGGCAACCTGGCTATGCACAAGGGATGGGTCCTGATAAGTTTCTGCTGAGGAGCAGCTCTTTGGGAATGAACAGGCACGGGTGCAAGCATTTCCAGCTTGTTGGCAGAAGCTGGCTGGGCAAACTGTGGCTTTGGAGTTTGCCCAGCCCATGCTGCCTTATTGGTCTTGTATCGTAGTTCACTGCACACAATTCTCAGTAGTTGAATAGTAGCTGCTCCTCAGAATCTCAGGAGCCAGGCCCGTAGAGCACCTGCTCCACCAGCCAATCATGGAGCAGGTGAGGCTGAGCCTGGGAGATGCTTCAAAGGGGCATGTCCATATGTCCAGGGCTTAATTGGGAGGTGTGGGGGCTTGCCAGGGCTTAGCCCTGGCAATTAAATGTGCATGGGGGGGGGGGGCTGAGCCATGGGAAATATTTCCAGTAGGAGTGTGCATGTTGAAATGTGAAAGACCAGATAAAGACCAGGGGTGGCCATTCTGTTTTGACTGTGGATACAGTTCTGTTGTGGATCCATATCAGCAATTTCTCAATTTAAGTCCAGATTCATATTACAGATCCGTATTTAAACCAACTAAAAATATAAAATAATTAAAAAATAAAAGTAAAAAACCCCATTGTGCATGTGCCAAATGGCCACCGGACCATTCTTTGCATGCGTGTCCTTTTCCAAAATGGTGGTGGTAGCTTCACCGCCATCTTGGAAAAGGGCAGTCAGTCTGCACATATACACACATGTGCAGCCTGATTGTCTTTTTCTAAAATGATGGGGATGCTACCGCCATTATCTTGAAAAAACAGACCAGTCATCTTGCCCATGCACAATTTTTTTTTAAATGTTTTTTTTTTAAATTTCTCTCTGCAGATTTAAAATCGAACCATAACAGGCATGTTGCCACAGTTGCAGTTTGGTACAGATTGATCCATAATTTCCCGTTACGAGCTGTTATGGATTAATCTGAATGCAAACTGCCCACCCTTAGAAAAAACCAATGTTAGCCATTTCAGGATTGGAAACCAAAGCCAGAAAAAAATGGATGATTTATTGGGCTTTCATTAAAGATTTTCTGTCCTGCCCCCTGTGTTGGCCATCATATAGATTTTATATCCAGCTGCAGAGTGGCAGGGTTGTCAGGTAGTTTAGTTGCTAACCAAAGACTAGGGTCCAGTTCTGTGCTCTGACAAATTCAGGGGTGGGGTTTGGGGGGCCGTGGCTTCTAGGTCAGGTTTGAGCCCTGGCAATTCATTTATTATATGTCTGCAGCTCTCGGCTAAATGAAGATTTTGGTACCTGGCTCTTGGTGATTGGAACTTCACCTGCTCCTAGCGTAGTCTTTTGGGTGGATAATTAGTAAGTACCCCAGCTAGCAGCAGGGCAAAAGCTGCTGTCCATCAGGGAGGAAACAGCATAAAAGTATAAGCCACAGCCCAGTTGGGGCGACCGCCAGGAAAAAGGCTGGGAGTGGGTGAGCTGACCTCAGCAGCTTGTCCTGCTGTTGATTTGACCGAAGGCTGGAACTGGGACTCTTGGAAATATCAGTCAAGTGATGCATAATAGCACTGTAAATAAAGGCACTTGGTGAAGAAGGCATTTTGGTGAACTGTGAACTCAGCCTGGAAGGTCTATACTGTCATAAGCTGTTAATAGACCTGTTATCCTCAGGACTGGTACACCTTTTCCATCCTACAGGCAACTTCAAAAATCAATGCGAGTTCCATTGGCCAGATAGGAGATGGGAGCAGGGGGCTCATGGGGTGTACTCAGGATAGGGGAAGGAAGAGGAAGGGCCAGATCAAGGAAGGTACAGATCATGGATCTATCATGTGGACCTATAAGACTCTCAACACTTGCCTTAAGAGACACTAATTAGAGAGTAGTGAGATCTTTAAGATTATGAAATTAATAGTTCTTGGCCTCTGCTTTGGTGGAAATAATGCCTGAATGATATAGTCGCCTCAGAGCTACCTTGTGCTCAATCCGGGGAAGACTGAGGTGATGTTGCTGGGAAGGAGGGGCAGACATTATAAGGGCCCCTGAATGTGGCTGGGGTCCAAATGGAGGTAGTGTTCCAGGTAAAGAATTGCATGTCGTTTTCAACCATGCTTTGTCCATAACAGTCCAGGTGTCATACGTGGTCCAGAAATGCTTTTTTTCAACTATGCAATTGCGTACGTTACACCCTTATTTATCCCAGGGTGACCTTGCCACATTGACCCTTGCCCTGGTGACTACAAGGCTTGACTTTTGTAATTACCTCTTTTACAGGCTGCCAGCAGTGGTTATCCATTGCTTGCAGATTGTTCAGAATGTGGCAGTTTGGCTGTTTACTGGTTTAGGCAGCTGTGATCATATTACGCCCGCCCTGCGTTCTCTGCATTGGCTGCCTGTGGAGTGACGGATTGAATTTAATATTGCGCTGCTGGTTTTTAGGTCCCTGAAAGGTTTGGGTTCTGGCTATATTTGAGACCTACTCCTGGAACCTCAGACAGATGGGGATCTGCATTCAGGAGCCATCTGCTGTTTGGGGGTTCTGCCATCGTGCCTGAAGTCAGCAGGCGATCGAGCCTTTGCTGTGGAAGGCCCCTTGGTGTGGAACTTGCTCCCTCTGGATGTTCATCTCAGTTCCTCCTTCCATACCTTTAAAAAGTACCTAAAAATGTATTTGTTTTCTGGGTGCTTTTAGGATCCACTGGTGGTGTCCTCATTGTACTTTGCCCTCCCTTTTTGCCTGCCCCATTACATTTTTTAAATAATTGTTTTATATTGTTTTATAGTGTTTATATGGTTTTACCTTTTTTGTGAAGCGCTCAGAATGCCATGTAAGGCATGGAGGCACTAAAAAATAAAATAATCATAATTATTATTTATTTATTAAATACCCCAAATGGCTAGGTTTTAGTCCTGTTAATCCCATTAATATACAACCAGAAAGTCCTCAAGAATTCTCCTTTCCTCCTGGGTGTCTGTGGCCTCCAGACACTTGTAGAATGTCTGTCCACTCTCCTCTTCGATAGCCTTTATCCATCTTAGATTGTAAGCAGGGCGAGCCTTAGAATTTGCAGAGCCCAGGGTGAAGAAAAAATGTGGAGCCCCTGGTAGCCCCTCTCCAATTGGGGACACCCCCTTCAGGTCCCTAAAGATGCTCATGTTTGTAGCTGCACTGGGAGAGTGGGGCCCCACACTCTGTCCTGGTGAAAACAGGGTCTGCTGTGGGGCCTCTGGAGAGAGAGGGGCCTGGGATGGTTGCCCTGTGGTAAGGATCTGCCTCCAATCTTGACTGTTCAACACCAGGAACATTGTTAGTGCTTTATAAATAATAACAAAGACAAGAATTTCAGCTGAGGTACTATAGTCCTTCACTTCTCTTAGGCCGTTTTTAGACGAGCATGGCGGCGCCTGCGCTTGTTTTCAAAAGAGCCGGCAGTCCGTTCCATACATGACGCTGCCACCGAATACACGTATGCACGGGCGATGCGCTTCCATTTCCGGCCGCATATGACCAGCCTCGATCGCCGACCCGGTCAGTTCGTGGCCGGAAATGGATGTGCATCGTCCGCGCATGCGCGTATTCGGCGGCAGCGTCATGTGTGGAACGGACTTCCGGCTCTTTTGAGAAACAAGCGCGGGCGCCGCCGCGCTCGTCTGAAAATGGCCTTAGTTGTTTCTTTTAAAGCAATCCCTCCATCCCAATTGTAGCTGGGTATTTTTGCTTATTAACCAAAGTGCATCCACAGTACAAATGACTGCAGTTACTGCTAGGTAAATAGGCTGTAAATCAACAGGCTGTCTCTACCGAGCTTAGGCCAGGAGTTGTTACGCCTGTGCATACCTTTCATTGGAGAGGTTCATCTTGCTCACGGATGGTCTATACACCGGTGCTCTCTGCTATACACAGGAATAAGACTCAGCGTGTACTAATATTTAACTTATTTTATTTATTTATTTCATTTTTTATGCCGCCCTTTCCTGAGACTCAGGGCGGCTCACAATCCAACTTGTCACACAGTGATAGGACTCGGGAGTGTGCAAGGTTAAATGCAGGAGTAAGTACAGGATTGCATGCTAAATTTTACAGTTGTATTGATGACTCTGGTTAAGGGGAAAGCATTCTTCCTACTAGAGGGACACAGTTTGGAAGTTAGTAACCTACTGCTGTCCTTGTCATGTGCTCAAAACAGAGAAAAACGAACCTGTTAATTTAGGACTTTATCTCCAGTGTGACACAGGTTTTTTTGGTTCTTTCTATCTGGCTGCCACCCCAATTGCCTGCCGAACAGCCATAACTCTGTTTACCCACTTGTAGGGTGAACTCACATGTAACTCTGCTAAACTCTGATGTCCATGGGGCGCCAGAAGCTGTATAATCAGCCCTGGTTGATCCCTGGATCACTAGTATGTGTGTGTGTGAGCTAGGCACTCCAAATTCCAGCCCTGCTTTAAACTCAGATCTGACATTTTAGATAGGGGCTGGAACTCAGAGTGTCTCACTCACACGCAACAGCAATCAGGGGATCATCCAGGGCTGATTACAAAGCTTCCGGGGCCCCACAGACATCGGAGTTTAGCAGAGTTATGTGTGAGTTCACCTGTAGACTCCAGTGGCCGCCAATGAATCCAGAGTGTGCCAACCCACAAGTGTAACCTTACTGTCATCTGTATTTTGAATGTACTTTGTCACCTATATAAGTGGCTGTGGCAGAGTGTAGCCACAAAATGGCACCTAAACTGTAGAGTGGCACAAATAGCTGTCAACTGGAAGTAGTTGAATTGAGGTGTGGCTCCAGCTATATAAAGAGAAGAGGAACAGGAAGGAAGGGCAGTCTGCTCTGGGAAATTGAAGGAAGCACATTCCTGCTAGAGGCTGGCTGGAAGTTGAAGAAGGCCCTTTACTGTTTCTGAGCTGGAAGGCCACTAAGGGAGGAGACCCTGGAGCTGATTTTAAGGAGCCTGATGTGAGTTAGATGTGAACCAGCCAGGGGACTATTATCTGGCTAGGCTGGGTCTTTGTGTATAGACTAAGATGGAGATAATGTATGGATTACAGACTGTGATATGAGAATAAACTGATGAGATGCTAATTCCCTAAGTGACTGAATGATTCAGGCCTAATCCTGCATACACTTACCCACGGCGGGGTGGGACCCCCCTGCTACAGTAGGTCATGCTTGTCTTTGTATGGAAACGGAGAATTTCCACAGGCTTTTAATAGTTAGTTCCAGTGACACACAGACACTGGGTGCTTGCACACGTAATGTCTGCTCCCATGATCGCATTTCTCCTGCGACGTCATAGCTCGTGAGAGAAATGTTTTGGTACCCTTTTCAGTGTTAAGTGTTCACCGCATTCTGTTATCCCTTGTGACTATGGGAGACATCACACTTTCCAGATTTGGCTCTGACAGGTCCATGCACTAGTTGCAAATCTTGTCCAAGTTTGATGACGTGCATTGGAAATCCCCGCTTGGTATGACTGTTGGATGACCACTCCCAGAATTTAAATAACCAATCTGTGCCCACTTTCCAAATCTCACATGATTGCAAATGAACACGTCAGTGGAAGGGTGGGATTTTACAGCCTGGTAATGCATGTTTATAGTGATGGGAACTCTTATGAACATGGAAAAGTGCATTTACACATTCAGTAAACTTGTAGGGAAAATAAAGACATGAAAAATCTTCACACGTGCAAGCATCCACTGTCTTACAAAGAGGAAGCTTATAAACAGGCTTAAGATTGTCAATATAGGATCAGTGCCTATACAGAAGTTGCATTCAAATAAATCACGTGCAACTGGTCCTGGAGGGGTATGGAACCAATTTGGTTGGTTTGCCCCTGGAGACTGATAGAACTGGAGAGGTTCCAAAACGTTACTCTCTGATATTGATGGCTGGACGCTCGATGACCTCGTTGCTATTTAGCACATCTTGCTGACTGAGGCCATTGACCGGACGGCTCCTAGGCGTTCACTCCCTAGGCATCGGCACTGCAGGCTTCCTTGGTTCACTGAGGAACTGTGGTTGCTAAAGCAAGAAGGGTGGTGGTTAGAGCGATGGTGGCATTGTTCTCGTGCTGAAGCTTACAGATTGTGACATAGAGCCAATTTGCGAGCCTATGCCGTGGCTGTCCAGGCAGCAAAGAAGGAGTTTTTTGCTGCCTATATAGCATCAGTGAAGTCTCATCCAGCGGAGCTTTCGGAGTGGTGAGCGGGCTGGCCGGTCCTGCCTCCCCCCTCCTGGAACTGGAACATTCCAGTGCCCACTGTGACATGTTTGTTGATTACTTCACTGATTAAAATCACTCACATTCACCATGACATTGATGCTGCACTTATTACAATAGGAGAACCAGAGGTTATGGAAACCCCGCCTTGTCCTACTTTGTAGGATCGGTTTCAGTAGGTCTCGCCTGCTGATGTGGAGGATGTTCTTGGAATGGTCAGAGCCACCACTTGTGAACTGAACCCATGCCTGTCCTGGCTGGTTAAGGTGAGCCGGGAGATGCTGGGACCATTGCTGGCGGGAGTGATCAATGCCTCCCTTCGGGAGGGCAGGGTGTCAAGCTGCCTTAAAAAGGCCTGTTCCGGCCCGTCCTCAAAAAACCATCTCTGGATGTTGTCTCCCTCGCCAGTTATCAGCCTGTCTCTAACTTTCCCAGTGCCATGTCTCTATGTAAGCAGTTTAGCTGCCTCTCTGTCTCTTAAGTCCATTTGCACCTCAAACAATAGCAACTCCTATTGCTCTTGTCAGGGAGATTGATGTCTTTACCTTGATAGACTTTTGTGGTTCATCTACAGCAGGGATGGGGAAATTTTGCCTCCCATGGCCCAATTTGAAAATTAATACAAGTTCCAAGAGCTTCCCACAAGTTGGGAGCAGGAGTGCTTAAAGGATGTACTCAGGAAGAGGAGGTTCCAGTTAATTGCTCTATTATACCATCAGTCCATCCACTGGCCTTGTATGCATGTCCCATTTCTGCTTCTTTCCCATGAGTTCACTTTTTCAGTGCTTGGGGGGGTGGCGGTAGCAGTAGGAACTGGACCCAGGAGCCAGATCCAGGAACTGGAAATGGGCCAAATGAAAACTAGCCATGGACTGGACTCTGAGCCTGAGATTTCCCACCCTGACCCCTTTTCTCTCTCAGGGGCCACTTTTGAAAATTGATACAAGCTCCTGGGGCTGCATAGAAATTGGGTGCAGGGGTGCTTAAGACTAGAGATGAAACAAAAAAATCTCTGCAAGTGCTGTTTCCAATGGAAACCGCTTTTTCACTTTCATTCACACAAGGAGAAATCTACCGGCATTTCCAACATTTTTTGTGGTTTTCCGCTATTTTCCACCATTTCAGTAATTTCTGATAATTTCCAGTATTATCGGTATTTTTTCTGTGATTTCTGGTGTTAGTGGTAATAGCGGAAACTAGTGAAAATTACCAGAAACTACGGAAAATGACAGGAAATTACTGAAAGGGTGCAAAATAGCAGAAAATTTAAAAATGTCAAAAATGCCAGTAGATTTCCTCCTCATTCCCCAAAGTTTAGTATTTCCTGATGGAATGAGAGTACCTGCTCTCGCCTCAGGCCTACTTAAGGCTTGCGCTCAGGAAGAGGAGGGTCCAGAGCATCCATCTGTCGCCTATTCATGTGCGCATGCCCTCATATCTGCTTCCATCCCATGAGCTCAGTGCTTGGAATGGGAAAAGGGTCAAATAAAACATAGCTACGAGCCGCATTTGGCCCCTGGTCTTGAGGTTCCCCATCCCTGTCCTTCAGTTCACACCTTAGAACTTTTCTATACATACATTGTGGAAATATAGAAATGCTGCTGCTTAAGAAGTACACGTATCAAACTCTGTTCATCCTAACTATCATAAATCATAATTCCTAAATCTTCATCACACCCAGTCACTCCCAGAATGGTTTACATTCTCCTTTTGAAGTATGCTTCCCTTGTGTGTATAGAGGAACCAAAGCTTAGAAGGAACGAGAGTACTTTCATATGATACCCTTGTTTGTACAGAGTGGCATGTGAAATTCCCTAGCTGGAGTTCCACATGAGTGCCAGATTCCATGGCAGTACCTCCGCAGTCTGCAGTGCTTACACAATGGGTTTTTTTTAAGACGGATTTGTTGCCCAGTAGGGATGGGTGAACAGAATGCGGTTCGGATGTTCGGTCCGAAACCCAAGTTTGGGTTCGATGGTTCGGTTCAGCCGAGTTTGGTCTGGCTGAACTTGGCCAAACGTTCAAAAATAGCACTATCGATACCGAAACCGAATTTTTGGCCCTGAAAAGATGTTTTTCCCACCCCCAAACTCATCTGAACACGACCGAACTGTTTGCTCATTCGAGAGTTCGGTTTGGACGTTCGGTTCGCATGTCCGAACAGACCGAATTCGGTCCGAACTCTGAACAGCCGAACCGCGTTCGCCCATCCATACTGCCCCGGTGCTGACTGCATCAGCATGCTTCACCCCCAGATGGCCCATGCATCTAATGGCGCCTTGCCAGAAGTTGAAGTGGAGCAGGCTGTGCTTGCTCCGGGTTAGTCACAGGTTGAGCAGGCTGGCCAAACCTGGAGCACCAACCTGAAACAGAGCGGCTGTCCATCTGATGTGCAGACCCACACTGCAGCCTCACTTCCAGCCAGATGTTGCAAGCGGCCTTCAGCTCCAGGGACGAGAAGCCCCACAGCCCTCTGAATACACAACTCTGGCTGTGGGAAGAGTAGGTAAGGTTGGTGTGGCACTGCTGCAGTTGCACTGATTCACGTGTTAAATTAGTCACAAGGGTTTCAAAAACACAATCCTCTGCTCAAACGATCACTTACCTGTGAAGGGGAAGGAGGGAGTGTGCATGCGAATGAGTGGAGAAATCTGATTTAATTGAGCATGTGAGTGATTGTGATAGCATTTGATTTCAATTGAGGTTTGGGTGTTGTTTTACTTGGGCATTTAACTTGGCATTTGTGGTCACTTGATCGTCTTTCACATGGGCATTTGTGGTTATTGGATGGCATTTAATGGTGCTTGAAGGAACCCTCAGGCAGATAATTCTTGTGGTATTAGGTAGCATGCATGTGAGTACCATTGAAATGAGTGGGGCTCATGTATGAGCTCACTGATAACTCACTTATTTGCCAGAGGATCAGGCTATTAAATTTAAGTTTGAGTCAGGAGGCTGGGACTCATGAGTTAGGGAGCAGGATCGATGTACAGCCTTGTGTTGGACTAACCAATTTATTGTGACACACCTATTGAATTTAAATTGAGAATTCCTGCTTTGAACTTTTAAAAACAAAATGTGCATCTGTCGCCAGGAGCCTTACCCCCACTTGTAGCCAGAGAATGAACTCAGACTAACCAGCCAAGTGTGTGGTATGTATTTATATGGAACAAGTATTGCAGATAATGGATTCTAATGATCTGGTGACAGAGAATGTTTCATGAAGATTTATTAATTAGTGTGCTTAGAACAATTATGTGCTTTATTAGTATATTAATGATATTATATCAGTAGTAAAAATAGTTCCATATTAAGCTCCTTTTAAGGATGGCTCAGCACTACATTAAAAGAATAAATTTTCCACACAAGATCTTTCTGCTTTGGTTCCAGCCCAGAATCAGGCTTGGCAGATCAAACAAAACAGAGATTAGCAAGAAGTGGTTTTCTTTAAAGAAGTCAGAAATCCTTATTTACATTTTTTTCTTGTCAAGAAATAATCACATGGGCTGAAATGAGCAGATAAATGGCTGCTCGTGAGAAATGTTGCCATATTGGGACCTAGGATCGATTTTCTGACCATTTTCCGATACTGATGCGATTTCTCAATTTTTGCAATACTGCAAGTTACTGTCCCAATTTACTGACTTTCTGCTTACCGTTTACTGCATACCATTCATTTATTGCTTACTGCACTGAGGGTACTGTTTTACTCCTATGATTGTTGTACTTCTTCAAGTGGCTCCTCCCATTCTCACAAATGGGTTTGTGCATGTGTGCCCTTCTCTTACCGGAATATACCAAGCTCATATTTAAATTTGTACGTGATGTTCACGCGCCCCCACGCTATATAAGGTACCTTCCTGCCTAAACCCAACAGTTCCTTCCAACCGCTTTCGCAGCTTACCGACATTCACCGCGTTCATAATTCATTCAACATGGCTTCAATCAAGCATTCGTTTAAAAGATGTTTTTCGTGTGATCGTAAAATGACCACGAAGGATCCGCATGGCCAGTGCCTTATTTGTTTGGGTGGAGAACATGACCCGCAGGACTGCCCAAACTGCCACTCTTTAAAACTGAGAGCTCTGAGGGAACGCGCCATCAGATTGCCTGTTCTCCTCAGGGAATTAGAGGAAAAGCACAAAAGTAAGTCTCCTACTAAGGACAAATCTTATTCTCCCTCTTTTCAACCTCCTAGGCTTGGAGCCGAGGAGGTGATACCTGCTATAGCTTCAGTCTCTGAGGGATCCCGAAGGGACTCTCCACAACCCGGACTTTCTCAGTGTGCAGGAACTTACTTTCCGCCTACTAAACGTAGGAGATTGTACGAGGAATTAGAGCCTGCTAATATAGCAGACCGCTCGTTATCCCCTTCTCCCTCTGAAGAAGAAGCGTTAAGATTGGGAGCAGAAATTTCAACTCCCTTGTCTCCAGAGTCCCCTCTGGTTATAACCTCCCTGCTGTATACCGCGGAGGAATGGCCAGACTCAGAGTTCAAGGACTCTCCTTATCAGCCCCTTACCCTCCTCCAGTGACCCTTAACCTCCACTCCAGTGCCTCCAATCAGAATTGTTGTTCTATGTTGTTCCCTTTGCTTTGACCAATCTGCAACTGGATTGTAGATGAGTAAAGGAATCTGTGTACCAGCTAATGAGTGACAAGGAAGTGTAAGTGAAAATGGAGTGCAAGAAATGTGGTGCTGCGTCTGTATTACCTCTCGGGATCTGCAATTGATGGCAAGGTGGTAAATGGCAAACAGGATCCTGATAGTGGAAAATGGGTAAATCAGGAAAGGAAATGTTGGCCAAGACATTAATGAGAGCTTCTTGATTCCACTGAGATGGTATCAGGAACTAGAATTTTGATGAGATTTCCCATTTTTGTGAAATCTTTTTCAGTCCTAAGAATAACTGAAATAACTACCCCTCAAAAGAACAGAGTGCATGACTACCAGAAGTTGTTTTCTTCCCTTGACAGCTTGCTGAGAAGAACTACAGTGTGATAGCTGGAGATGGGGCATAGTAATCAGCTGCCATGGTCAACATTAAACAGTATAATGAGACCTTTACAAGAGAGAACTCATTTTTCCACAGCTGGCTTTTGCCGAGTATGCAGCCAAGTATTTACTTGATGTGGGGCATGGAAAATAAGGGGCCAGACTGGCAGTGATAGCCGGGGCTGAAATGAATATTCTTAGACAAAACCCCCCCTTCATCTGTAACAGGGCTGTGCCCTGAGGGGAATTCTTTACAGTATCTGGCCCACCCCAATGACCCAGGCCCATGCAGGATATTTGCTGCAGTGTCTTTTATTATACAATGGATTCAGTCTATCACCAACAGTTCACATAATCACAGTCCATATCATACAGAGATCTCCGGTCCCTTTCCACATAAGCCCCTCTAGTTAGGCCCAATCCCTCCAAGCCAGACTCTCAGGTACTTTCCTCCTGACCTGGCACATCCCTCCTGAAGCCTCGGCTCACCGGGGGCAGCGCCTGGCTGTGGGCTAGCTCAGCCCTTATGAGGCAGAGCTCTTCCTGCCCTTTCCTTACCTTGATGATTTCTAATATGCCTTTTTGAGGCAAAGCCATTCCTGGCTCCTGCCTCCATAGTGAACTTCCTTGGACAGAGCTCAGCTGAGCCTCTTCAGGCTTTAGAGCTGGCCTGGCGATGCCACAGGCTCAGCTGGCCTCACTCAGCTACTCAGTTGACCTCATACCTAGTTCCTTTACTGGCCTCATAAAGGGCCAGAGCTTTTAGGGCCTCTGTGCCCAATGTAGGCTAGGTGCTGTCCCTAATGGCACCAGCATCTGCACCTTTCTTTAATGCCTTCTGTGGCATAGCCATCTCTTAGCAGAAGTGCCTGCACCTTTCAGGCTGGTGCTATCCATCCCCGCTACAAGGGCCTTCACCTTAACTCGCACATCATGTAAACAGTAAAGACATTGTGCAGTCTCACATTTTCTGCTTGTTTATAACAGGGGACTGTGTTCCCTGTATATTTCCTATTGCTGCCAAAGGAAAAAATGCAGTGAACATGGGTCCCTGCTATAACTTAGGCTCCATACACCCACACTTTGCCGTAGTCTTTCAGCCTCAATTGTCTTCCTCTGCAGGTTGGTGGCAACCCTGAAGCTGGGGGCAGTATGCTGCTCCCTGCTGTCTCCACATGGCATCACTGAGGCTGGGGAGGAACAAGATCTCCCGGGAGTGTGTGTGTGTGGCAGACATGAGACTTGGGATTGACCTGTGGCAGCCCCGTTCAAGTTGTGAAAAATAATGGAAAATGACAAAACCAGTGGGAAAGCTGGTAGGTTTCCATGTCGTGCGAATCTTGGCGAACACCCTGCTTCTGACAGAAGCAACACTCACAGAGATTTCTTGTTTCAGGCTGATAGACTGGTGTTACAGTGAGTTTTGTTTTACAGTTTTGTTTGGCATTTTTGATCATTTGTTTTTTGGATAGTTAGTCAAATAATCACATTTTTAAAAAATCATTAAAAAAGGACCAAAACCCCCAGAAAAATATTTATTTATTTATTATTATTTTTTCAAATGTATATGGTGCCCTTCCTACAAGGGCTCAGCCTAAAATGAAATGTGTTCATTTTAGTGCAGAGTAGATATTATTTATAAAGTACCAGCAATGTGTCTGACACTGAACAGTTGTGATACTAGATAAGTCCCTACCCTGAGGGGCTTACAATCTAGAATGGATGAGGGTAAGGAAGGAGCACAGATGGGGAGAGCGGGGAGACATTCACAAAGCTGCAGGTATATGCATTTGGCTACTTAGTCAAAGAGAAGGAGGGGGATCCTGAGGAGTGAGAGACATAAACAAGAATTCATGGGGGAGAGGAGAAAGGGACAGCCTGATGGAAGAGCTAGGCCTTTAGGGGGGATTTGAAGGTCAGGAGGGAGTAAAGGAGTAGCTGTCATAGGGACAGGCGGTGCAGGGCCCAGGAGCCTAGAGGGCCCACACACTCTGGTGCAACTGCATTCCCTGCAGTTGGGAGTAGTATCCAAGGGCCCCATCCCACCTTCCGCACCAGGGCCCCGTACAACCTAGCTGTGCCCCGAGAGGGAGCAGAGTATATGTGTTCAGGGAGGGTGATCCAGGTATTGAGGCAGCACGAGAGAAGGGATGAAAACAGTTTAGGGAGCAGAAGAGTCTGGGGAGAATATTCTTTCAGATACTTGGAATACAATCCAAATATGCAAATAATATTCACAAATCGACCATTCATTTCAGCACTAATGGCAAAAGAGATGGACGACTATGGAGGTGGCCTCAGCAGAACTGCTTGTATATTTCTGGTGCCAGATTCTATTTCAATTATTGTGCTAATGACCATGTTTCCACTGAGTACAGTGTGATCACAATGGAGACTCTTCTCATAATTCATTCAAAACATCTGCGGGGAAAAAAACAATGTTAAATGGTTCAACATAGTGCTAGGATCTTCATTGTGGTGCCCTTTTGTGGACTGAAAAATACATTCTATCCCTATCTGACAAGATGCAGCAATATTCACATAAATCTTCAGTACGATGGTGTTTTGGTTTCGCTGTGTCAAGTGGAAAAACTGTCACCACCAATAGCACATGTATATGTAGTGGTTGTGAGATTTACTCAAAAGTTTACTTTGATCCCAGGAGAAAAAAATAATCCATTCTTTCCAGGTCACCTGTATGAGACATGGAAATGGTTAACTTGGTGGCAGCGCCATAGTTAACCAGGTGCAGTGTTTGAACAAAGCATTTATTGCTGCAGTGCATACTGAATGCTGCTAACAAACTGTGTGCCAAGAAATTTTAGCAGGTGCAGTAGTAGACAGTTAGACACTACTTCTGTGTCAAATTAGCGAAATAATTTTTGGTCTCAGTTCAGATGCCCTTTAGAACCAGTAATTGCAATGAAACTGTTTCCTCACATTTTGCTTTTTTCAGGGTTTTACTGGGGAGACCAGGAAAGGTGTGAATGAGTTTCTTTTGCAGAGTTGAACAGTTCTTTGGTACATGAGAGAGATTAGCTAAGCAAGTTGCCTATAGCATTGCATAAATGATACCATCCCTCAGTAAGTTGGTTTACTCATTCTGTGATGCTGAGGTTTATGACTCTTTCTGCACTGCAGGGAGGTAGAGCACGGCCCATTTGAATTTCTTTATAACCCAAGCCTTTCTCTTTACTAGGCTTGCTAGAAATGGAGAATTAAAGACTTAATATGCTGGGGAGTCCCTGAATGATTCCAAGAAATGGATCCCTTAGGTGGATTAAAAATACAGCTCTACTGTGATACTAAGGGATCAACCATTAGCCATTGGCTTCAACACAACCAGGGTTGCACCCTAACTCTTTACATTTAATATAAAAAAAATTTTCAACTGAGGATCTTCAACAATCTCTCTCTCACACACAGGCCATTTTTAAATGGGCACGGTTGGGGGGCGGGTCTGCATGCACTGGGTGGAGCAACCACGCATGTCCAGTGAGGGGGGAGGAGTGGGAATCAAACAGGCCAGGGATGGGTGCACGATGGGTGTGCAGTGCACCCATGCCCATGTATGGTGTAGTCTGCCCCCACATGGAGGATCCCAGATTTTTCCCCAATGTTTCATGCGTGGGCACTAGTGAGTGGAGCGGTGTGTGGGTCACGAGAGCGCATACCCCCCATGACACCTTCAGATGGGTGCTCATATGGATGGGGGGAACTACATGGGAGCATCTTGTTTAAAAATAGCCCCGCACAGTTGCCAAAGAGACACATGGGCTACCTGGATAAGCTCTGTCCCCTCTAGCACTTGTGGCTGTGCACACTCTCACACATCTGGATCTGGCAGATTTCAGCAGTCTCATTACAAGTGCTGGAGGGAATCCGTCTGCCCCTTTCCAACCAAGGGGTGACAGTCCCACATATGGCTATTTTCAACTGATGTGTGGCCACTGTTTCCTAACCCGGGCTGAGCCAGGGAGCTGCCATGCCACCCACATAATCTTTTTTCACCCACTGAACTCCCAGTGTTATGGACTCCTGGTGACCACCCCTGTCAAAAAGCAGGCGCCACATTCTGCTCAAGTTGCAGCCCCTAAACAGTCTTCACGGGCAGCCCCATGTTGAGCACATTGCACTAGTGTAGCCTCGAGGTAATGAAAGCATGGATGACAGTGGGTAGATCCCTATCTGAGAAGAAGGAACACAGCCTTTTCATCAGATGAAGTTGGTGAAAGGCTCTCCTGGCCACCACCATGACCTGATGTTCAAGACACAGCTCAGGATCCAGGAACATCCCAAGACTGTGAACCTGAGTAACCAGGGGAGGCTGTACCCCATCAATGATGTCTCACTCTCCCACCCATCCCAGGTCACAGGACCAGCCAAGCAGCATCACTTAAGTCTTACCTGGATTCAGCTTCAGTTGGCTCACCCACATCCAATTTCCAATGGCAGTCAGGCACTGAGACTACNCCTCACTCTCCCACCCATCCCAGGTCACAGGACCAGCCAAGCAGCATCACTTAAGTCTTACCTGGATTCAGCTTCAGTTGGTTCACCCACATCCAATTTCCAATGGCAGTCAGGCACTGAGACTACAACACCTGTCTCGGATAAAAAAGATAAATAAATTTGGGTGTCATCTGCATATTGATGACAGTGCACTCCAAATCTTGTATGATCTTGACCAGCAGCCTCAGATACACATTGAACAGGAGAGGAGACAAAATGGAACCCTATGGGATCCCACAGGAGAGAGGGCGGGGGAACAATCCCTCATCACTACCTGCTGGAACCTCCCTGACAGGAATGAGCTGAACAACTAAAAAGCTGTCCCATGGACCCCTTCAAAATCCTGCAGTTGTGTCATCAACTAGAGCAAAGGCCACCTAAAGGTCTAACAGGATCAGCAGGGTACAATTTCCCCTGGTATAATGGTGATTTGGCAGACTTAAGGAGGCTGGGGTGTTGGTTTGAGAGGAGATGACTGAGGTGCCATGGAGGCTGATTTTCAGCTGAACAGAGTTTGTGGGTGTTCTGAAGGGCTATTACTGAGTAGGGCTGAAACAAGAATTAAAGCGATTCTCGCAAGAAATTTTGCAAGAACGAGAACCAGGCTCAAAATCTCGCTAGGATCTCTACACCTTGTTCGAGTTCTCAGTGAGATTTTTGAGCCCATCTCCCCCCCCCCCCAACATCTGTTTGGCAAGGGGGTGTGGGGGGAAGCACACTGGCCCGGCTTTGCAAGGGGCTGCCCTGGCCTGGAGAGCTAGGATGGGGGTCCCAGCTTTCCTGAACAGCGCAGCCCCTTGCAAAGCCCTCATGTGCATGCCTGTTCAGTTTCAGTCTGAAATTGACTAGACAGCTGCTTACAGCAAAGGGGCCACTGACTAGAGCTGAGAAGCCCTTCGATAAGTTGGTATCCTAAGGGGCTGTCCTGGCAGGGGGAGTGGGGGCCTGAAAAGTGAGGCTTTCAGAAAGCGCCTCTTCAAAGCACCGCGTCTCCAGCCGCTGCCGGTGCCGGCAATGGGGAGCACGTCACTTCCGGCAGCGTGGGGAGTGTGTAAACACTCCCCGCGCAGCTTTTCTCTCAACGTGGGGCTCAGGAGGTGCTTTTGAGCGCCTCATTTAAAAGTGGTGTCAGTTTCAGCCCTATTCCTGAGGGCAAGCGTAGATGCTGCATGGAACAGAGACCTCTGGAAGTGCGTTGGGATGTGCACAGCCTGGTGAATGCAAACTGCCTCACCTCATCTCTGGTTTCTTCAGTGGAGCTTTGTGAGGAGTTTGCTACATTGTTTGTAGAGAATATAGGTTCCGGGTGGAACTCATTGGCTTTTTGATGTGGAGAGTAGTAGGGTCCCAAGGGACAGTATTTCTCTGGCTCACTTTAATCACTTTCAGCTGTGGAATTTGTATAAGCTTTGCCCATATTTATTACAGACTGATCTTGCCACAGCAACTCATTTCCTGGTGACAGCAAGTCTTGATTTTTGTACTAACCTCTTCTATGGTGCTTCTCTGTTGCTATTTCAGAATTCAACAGCAAGTCTGCTTATCGGACTGGGCAGCTGCGATCATATTATGCCTGCCCTGCATTCTCTGCAGTGGCTGCCTGCGTTCTCTGCATTGGCAGCCAAGCTATACTTGAACAGCCCAGACATTTGGTGCACATGCATGGCGGTATTCACTGACATACTGTGACGTAGGGCTCGGGAAGCGGGTGCCACATTCAAGTGCCCCATTGTTTTGGTAGCACATATGTGAGGAGGTTTAATTGCAGCCACCAGAGCATTGAGGTATCCTGCCTGGTGCTTTTTCAGCTTCCACCTTCAAATGGTGGGACCATTGAATTTTTCCCAAAAAACTCAGACAGGGCTTTTGAGAGTAGGGATGAACCAAGTAGGGTAGTAATTATTTGCAAGTGTTTTCAAATAGTAGGAGATTGGTCTTGAGTTTCCAGGAGCTATGTGGTGATACTGACAAATACTCGTTAATACTTGGTACCTGGTAAAATACTCAGTGTTCTACTGAGTATTTTACTGAGTTCCTGTATGTGTCCTGTCCTTATGTGACCAAACAAGGGGTGTGTGTGTGTGCTGCAGGCAGGAAGGGGGGCAGAATGAAAATGTCTAGGGGCACATGGTGGGCAGGAAGGGGGCAACAGGAACATTTCTCAGGAGCATGACAGGCAGGAAGGGGGGACAGCAGGAAAATTTCCAGGGGCAGGAAAGGGCACAGGGGGCAGCAAACTCACCATGAGTAGGGATGTGGCCTGTGGAGTCAAAGTGGAGGGAGCTGGCATGCTGCTATGGATTGGAGTCACCCCTGCTGGCTCTCTGGGAGCATGCTGGACTACATTTCCCAGTATGCTCCCAGAGAGCATTAGAACAGTGGCTGCTGCTGGTTCTGTGGAAGCATGCTGGACTACATTTTCCAGGGTGCTCCCAGAGCAAAGATGGCAGCCTGGTCCCTGAGTTCCAGCCTTATAACAGCCATGTCTACTTGTGAGCAATGAGTTGCCACTTGCCAAGGGGACCTGTAGTGTTGGGGGATCCTCAGAGAACCTCACGGGAAGGAAGGGCACAGTGACTTGGCAGCGCAGGATCAGGTAAGCATTGCTCGATATGAGGAGGTACTGAGTACCTTGATGATTCCTCAGGTTCTTGGTACTCAGTAAAATGGAGATTAAAATACTGCGATCCTTGGGTATAACTGAGTACCGAGTTTCAACACTTGGGATGTATGCACTACTTTCAGTGCAGGTAAGGCAACTAAGTGTAATTTTGACCCTAAAAGGACTTAACTCAAGGTCTAGGAGGCAACTGAATTCAGGTCTCCAAATCCCCAGGTTGGCTTGGTATCATATCTTTCTATTGTCTTTGGTCCAGAGCAGGGGTCTAGATCTGAAAGCAGCCTGGAGTCGGGTGTTGGCTACTCATGTCAGGAATCAGAGCCAGGTTAAAGGCTGGAAAATGGAGACAAGCCAGAGGGCAGGAAGTGGTTGTCAAGAAGCCAGAGATGGATCAGAAGCCAATAAGTTCTGGCTTGAGGCAAGGCTAGGCAGGTTAGGAGGGAGCCTAGACCCCTTAGAACTAAGATGGGCAGAGCTCAGGCCAAAACACAGAGCAAGGTCTAACCACAGCAGCCAAATAGCTTTCTAATTGCCAGGCATCCTCTGTTTCCTCTGGGTGGAGCTCATACAGCCTCAACCCACCAATAGGAGAACAGACCCACAGGCAATCAGCGACATAGGTCTGGAAGACTGTTTTGCTTGTTCAGCATAGGCTTTGGGCAGCTCTCAAGTGTCATGGAGGTCAGGGCTTTGGTCCCATATCCCTAACTCCTTCAATTCGAAACCAGTGAGTCCTTACCTGTTGGTAGACTGAGGCACAAAGAGGGTAAATTACTTGAATATTTATATGGTACCAGTGGTGTACCTGGCAATAACAATCATTAAATTAGATACAAATCCTTGCCTTGAGGTGTTTACAATCTAGGATGGGCAAGGGAGGGGAGACAAGGGAGTCTGGCCCAGGGCCTCTGTTGGTTAGCTAGCAAAACAGATAAGACAACATGGAAACCACAGTCACACTGCCTCACTTTCCTTCTTTAATGGATCCTAATAAGTCCTTGTAGGACCCAGGATCCAAAGTTAGGAATGGTAATTTTTTTTTACAGGGATGCCTCCCTTCTTGACTAGGCAATGCTGAAAAACTCTACCAATTAATTTGTGTAAATGTATGCTAGGACCGAGTTATAAATAAACCAGGAGGAAACAGAACCTTGAGAGGTGGTTGATGTGGATCCTGCATCCATTTATGCCACAACAAGCCCAATTTGTTACACGCTCCTCTTCCGCATACACATTGGTACTGTATATAGATAGACAGAATATTTTGTCATTTTTGTTTTATTGAGAATGTACCAACATCCCAGTGCATGGTGAGTGTTCCCATAAATCCTGGGTATGATAGTGTTATGAGAGGAGTTCCACTATATTAAAAAAAAAGTGTGAGAAAAAAGATTGCCAAGAATAATAAACCTAAACACCAGCTGCAAATCATCAAAGTGAGCTTAAGCAAATACGAGGCAGCTTCCTAACTCCCGCTGCAGAAAATAAATCATTTTGGCTATTTTAAAAGACATGTATGGTTATACTAGCGAGTGGAGCTGTAATAAAAAAAATTGGGATTAAATCTGGGGAACAGCCTAGCTTTGTCTGCAGAGGAAATAGGAGAGATTTCATTATAAGGAGGATTCAAAAAGCTGGGAGCTGTTGGGTACAAATGGATTCTCTCCAGAGAGAATCCTCCTTGATGGTCCATATAATGGAGCCTTGTTTAGCTCTCCTTACCCAAAAGGGTAAGGTCACACTTAGGCCTGAAATGAGAAATCTTGGCAAGTGCTGTTTCTGTCAGAAGCAGGCCATTTGCAGAGATTCGCATGACGTGGAAACTTACTGGCTTTCCATGCTGTTTCCACCATGTTCAGTTATCTTTTGCCAGTTGAACGGGACTGCTACGAGCTGGGCCCAAGCGTGCTCCATGTGCACCCTAAGGGGCTGTGGAGATGAAAACATGCTGGCTAAGTGCCTGAGAAGTGCTGGAAATTGCCATCAGTGCTATAAAACGATCATAAAACTGTCATAAAATTCCCAGAAAGTGATTTTTAAAAAGTCCCGGAAAGTGACAAAAATGATGAAAATATGTGGAAGCATGTAATCACCGGAAACTGACAATGTAGCAATGGACACACACATGCACTCCTGAAAGGTCACTGTAGCAGGGCTGGCATTTACTCAGCGTAAGTACTGGTAGGATCACAGCCCAATAAAGTCTCTGCCCACAGGGAATTCAGCTCCACGTGCTTTATTCACAGTTTGTTGTCCCTCCACCATATATACAGTTTCAGATACTAAAGCTTTACCTTCTGGCTGGTCACAGTCCCTCCTCATGCCAGAGGTATCATACACAGTCTCCAGTGCTCCTCTGTGTTCCCTGGGTCAGGCACAATCCCTCTTGTAGCCCAGAAAAACCCTCTATTTCAGGCAGTTCCTCTGAGCCTCTCTTGAGACAGAACCTTCACCTGAGCGCCTGTCTCCTTCATACTCCTCCCTTGCTCTGAGCTCTGCTCAGAGTTTTATCCATGGGCTGGTTCTACCCTGCCCAGTCACAGCTGGCTCTAACCAGACTTCTCTCAGGCCCGAGATATACCTTCTTAAAGGGCCAGAGGCAAAGCAGGCACTCTGCCCTGCTACAGTCAATATTTCCCTTTGGAACGGGAACACTTACTCTCGCCTCAGCCCTAGTTAGTTACAGTGACACAGCACCTGGAAAAGTGAAAGAGAAGCTAAACAATGCTCCTGTAAGGAATCTCCCAGAAATACCAATTCATAGAGTCCTCTAATAGTTTTCCCAAGTTTTTTGTCTGTATGACTAGGGCTGAAAGTCGGTACTTGGGATTACTCATTTTTCACAGAGTAGCCTGGTCAGGAAAGAGGGGGAAGGGGGCAACAAACTCACCAGAAAGTGGAGGGAGCTGGAGGACCACTGTGGTGAGTTCTGGGCGCATAGAGCAGCGGTTCCAATCCACGGGGACATGCTGACTCCCTCTGCTTTCTGGTGAGTTTACTGCATGCCCTCCCCCCTCCTTCCCAGGGTCAGGAAACTCACCAGAAAGCGGAGGGAGTGGACACGCTGCTGTGGAGCGTGGAGCTGCTTTTCTAATGCTCTCTGGAAGCATGATCTCTAATGCTGTCTAGGAGCATGCTGGGCAATGTAGTCCAATTATAATACCAAAAAAAGAAACTGCTCTAAAGCAGCCCCGATTAAGTTAAAGCCCAAAATTTACAAAATATATAAGGGAATCAGAAAATTGTAAATACAACCAATTTTATGAGCAATCGTAGTGAGAGCGTTTTTAAAAAAATCTGTGATTTGTATATTTATATGCTGCCATTACCGTTTGTCTCTTGTATAAATATGTCAGGTACATATCACTGTCACTACGATTGCTCATAATATATATATATATATATTTCCCTATATATTAGGGAAATGTAGTTCAGCATGCTCCCAGAGAGCATTAGAACAGCAATCACAACTGGCTCTCTGGGGGCATGGTAGACTACATTTTCAAGCATGCTCCCAGAGAAAAGGTGGTGGCCAAATCAGCTTGCAGCTGGGAGACCTGACGTGCCTGGGGATCTCACCAGGGATGCAGCACAGGGGGGACCTCACTGGGTGTGACAGGCGACGAGTCAGCTCCACTTTGATTCCACCAGTGCATTCAGTTCTCTCAGTGGGTGTTTTTACACACAAATTTCTCCTGGATGTTTGCTGTTACATCCTGAACTTTCT
>QEPC01007501.1:1311637-1332252 GCA_003113815.1 Sphenodon punctatus | reverse complement strand
GGGAGCACCAAGTCGGCCCCCAGCCAGGGAATCAAGACAACAGTCTTCTTCATTTTTTTTCCAAAAAAGCTCACACACAGACAACAACAGTCACCCACCAACCAAAAAAAACACAGCCAAACCAAACACAAACATCCCAAGCACACGAAACCAAACAGTCAGCCACAAACACACACAGTCTCACCACACAACTCCACATGCACTCGAATTTTTGGTTTCCGGCACGATCACGGGATCTCGCGATACCGTTTACCAAATGCCCGAACTGAACCGAACCTGACCGAACCGAATGGTCGAACCCGAACTCGGCGAATGAACTGAATGCCCGGACCGGACTGAACCGAACAACCAAACCCAAACCGCAATCTGTTCACACATCCCTAATAGCTACCATAGGGACAAGAGGAACATTTGCCCTGTTGTGGCAGTGGCATCCGGCAGTATTGCGAAGCCAACCCTTCTGTTTAAATCAGGGGGCTTATGAAAAATTCATGTGATAGGGCTACACTGGAACCGATGCAACCCTGCAGCATGTATTTAGAAAACATGTCACATGGCTCCATTGGTTCCCATGAAACCTTGCCATGTGTATTTTTCATAAGCCTGATTTAAATGACAGGGTTGGTGTGGCAATAGTGGGTAGAGGAAGTGCCTGAAGTACTCCACGTACTGCAGGGTCTGGAGCACTGACCAAGTAGCAGTGGTGACCAGCAGAAGCAGCAGGTCTGGGTGGGTGCTGGGTGGGAATAGGGAGGATGTGGGGGGGCAGGCGGTCTGGGTGGGTCTGTGCGATGGCTGGGAGTCAGGTTGGGGGCAGTGAGGCTTGGTGGGGGTGGACTGTGTGGGGAGGGTAAGGAATGGAAGAGGATGTTGATGCAGGTGGAGGGCAAGTCCATTTCTTGCACCTGAGTTTATTGCAACCTGGCTATGTCCCTGCCATGCACACACCCCTGCAAAGTCACCAGCAAAAGAGGGGGGAAATGACACTCCCTATGAATTTTATTTGCCCCAGGCAAGTTGGCAGCCAATCAGAAATGTCCCCTCAAGATTGCTATTGTTGTCCAATTCTACAATGTGAGTTGTGCCCTCAAATTGGTTTCTCCTCCAATCAGAAGTCCCCTTGACCAGATAAGGAAGGAATTTAATGCAGTTACTTCAGTATCATGTTTCATTCTCAGAATTTGAAATTTATGGCAAAGCAGTATGCACCATTATACACAGTATATGCAGTATACACAGGACAACACACAGTATGCACACTACATCAGGATCCAGTAAGCAAATCAAGGGAAAAATTCTGTATTGAGACATTGCTGAATTTTGACCTTTTCAATTTTCCTATCTCGTCTTGGACAAACCAAGAACTGGTATTTTTTAAGAGAATGAGAAAACATGTGACGTGCCTGTGGACTGTGAAGTATTGCAGGAGGATCTTGTGAAACTGGGTGACTGGGGATCCAAATGGCAGATGAAATTTAATGTGGACAAGTGTAAAGTGATGCACGTAGGGAAAAATAATCCAAACTATACGTATATAATGCTGGGTTCTAGGGATGTGCAAACAGAATGCGGTTCGGTTGTTCGTTCGTTCGGTTTGGGAACCGAGTTTGGGTTCGGCCGTTCGATCTGTGGACTGAGTTCAGATCCAGTCATTTGGTTCGGTGGAGTTCGGTTCGATTCAACGTTCAGAAATTGGTATCAGTATCGGTCTAGGTATCGCATGGTCCTGTGATCGTGTTGGAAACCGGAAACAGGAAATTCGAGTGCATGCGGAGCTTGTGTGGAGCGAGAGCATGCGTGGTGTGTCTGGCTGGTTTTGTGTTATTGTTTGATGTGGTTTCTGGTTTGGCTGTGTTGGTTTGACTGGTTGGTTGTATGAGTTGGTGGGTGTTTTGTATGGCTGTGTGTTTGTTGACTGTGTTGGGAGAAAAAAAATGAAGAGGCTGAGGCTGAAGAGGAACTGGAAGGTCAAGGTGAAGGAGGAAGAGGCTGTTGGACCTAGTTCGGAGGTGGTGGAGGTTGGCTCCTCATCAGAGGAGCAAGAGGACACAGGAGGTGCTGCCAGGTTTGTAAACTTTATTTTTACTTTGAGGAGAAGAAGAATACTATCCTTTAGAGCGAGCTCTCTGGCGTGCGGGTGGGTGTATGGGTGGTGGGCAGTCAGGCACAAACATTGGGCATCAGCGGATGGTAACAGATGTCTAGGGATGGGCGAACGCGGTTCGGATGTTCAGAGTTCGGACCGAACTTGGTCTGTTCGGACGTCCAAACTGAATGTCCGAACCAAACTCTGAAATGACTGAACAGTTTGGTCGTGTTTGGATGAGTTCAGATGAGTTCGGCGACAGGAAAAACGTCTTTGCAGGGCCAAAAATTAGGTTTCGGTTTTGATTTCATTTCTGTTTCTGTTTCGCTATTTTCGCAAGTTTGGCCAAACTGAACTTGGCTGAACCGAACCATCAAACCCGAACTCGGGTTTTGAACCAAACGACCGAACATCCGAACCGCGTTCTGTTCACCCATCCCTACAGATGTCTGCCACAGAGAGAGAGGGTAATGTGCGGGGCTCTTCCAGCAGACAGGCATGAGCTGAAGGAAGCACCCACCCAAACACATGCCAGCCATCCCTAGCAAGGGTCTCCAGTTGCCATTGCCATCCCTAGCACCCCAAGAAGTGCAGGATTTGCACATGCCAGTCAGGGTCTTTTGGACGTGCCAGACAGGGTCTCCCGTTGCCATCCCTAGCACCCCAAGAAGGGCAGGATTTGCACATGACAGCAAGGGTCTCTCCATTTGCCATCCCTAGCATCCCCTAGCACCCCAAGGAGGGAGGCCTAGAGGCATCATCATAAATGCATGATATTATTTAGGTGTTGTTTTTGTGTTCCTGTTTCAGAGAGGGTGATGATGCCACCCACGCCGCTGGTGCCCGGACCACCAGAACCCCAGAAAGGCGGAGGTCACCGGAACCGCTGCCAGAAAGCAGGCAGATGAGGTCTGCGGTCTGGCAGCACTATGACAGGCTGAAAGGTGGATTCTAGCGATGTGCGAATGCAGTTCGGAAGCTTGGAGCAAACTCGGTCTGTTCGGACAACCGAATCCAAACCCGAACCTGAACCGACCGAACCAAACCCCATACTGAATTCTGAAATGACCAAACAGTTCGGTTGGTTCGGATCGGGTTCGGATGAGTTCTGGCAGGAGAAACGTGACCCCTGCCTGATACAGGGAGTGTGTGTGTGGGGGGTGTCAGCTGAGGAGCAGACTTCCAGGCACCAGGTGTGGAGAGGCTTGGAGTAGCAGCCAGTCTGCCCAATCACCATCTCTTTTCTCCTCAGACCACTGGCTTCAGAGGCTGCGATTGGCCACGAGCTAGACTGCACAGAGCCAATGGGGCTTGCGGTGAGGCGGGCACAACAAGTAACAAAACTCATTGGCCTCCTCCCTTCCAACACCTTCTGAGCTAGTCACTGTTCCTGACAGCAGGCGTTTTCAGAAGGCTCCCTGTCCCAGCACTGTACCTCCCAGTTCCCCAATCCATTGCCATCCTCCTCCTATTTCACCCATCCAACCCATTTACCTCCATATTATTATTTATTTAGATTATATTAGATAGATTTAGGCGTTATTTTTATTTTTTACCCCTCCCTGTGTTCTTCCTCCCCCCTCCATTGAATCCTTCCCCTCTATATATTCCATCCTTGATTCCCTTCCCCTGTTTTTGGATTTATTAGAGTAGAATTATTAGATTGATTTAGGTTTCATTTCNATAGTAGTTAGCTTAGTTATAGAGATAGATAGGGATACAGTGTGTTTGTAGGACAAGGCCTTTGTAGTTAATTATTAGGATATTCCATTTAGTTCAATAGGTTTTAGAATAGTTAATAGCAGTTAGATTTAGTGTAGTGATAGATATATATAAAAAAAGAAACAGCCACTCCCGGGGAACCCACCATCAGGGTTCTGGGGCCAAGTTACAGGCAGGGAGGGCTGTGGCCAATATATATCTAGAAACTGCCACTCTAGCCCCAGGACCCACCGTCATGGGTCTAAGGCTATCATTCCTTGGACTGAGAGACTTCGTTCAACCACACCAATGAACAGCCACTCCACCTCCATGACCCTCTGTCAGGGTTCTGGGGTCAAGTTACAGGCAGGGAGGGTTGTTGCCAATATCTAGAAGCTGCCACCTTAGCCCCAGGACCCACTGTCATGGGTCTGGAGCCATAATTCCTCGCACAGAGGCGTGTCATTCCACCGCACCAAGAAACACTTCAGCCTCAGGACCCACCATCAGGGTTCTGGGGCCAAGTTACAGGCAGGGAGGGCTGTGGCCAATATCTAGAAGCTGCCACTCTAGCTCCAGGACCCACCATCATGGGTCTGGGGCCATTATTCCTCGCACCAAGAGACTTTGTTCAACCACACCAAGAAACAGCCACTCCAGCCCCAGGACCCACCGTCAGGGTTCTGGGGCCTGTCATTCCACTCACAGAGAGCCATCTTTCTATCCACTGTCTATCCATCTTTCTATCCACTGTATCTAGAAGCTGCCACTCTAGTCCCAGGACCCACCACCAGGGTTCTGGGGCCAAGTTACAGGCAGGGAGGGTTGTGGTAAACATCTAGAAGCTGCCACTCTAGCCCCAGTAGCCACCATCAGGGTTCTGGGGACATCATTCCAGTCACTGGGGGCTGCATTCCATTATGCTGCATCCAGAAGCCCAGTGCCCACATGCCAGCCTACACCCCCAAAAAGCCTACTCCTCCACACCCACCCGCAGATGCCCGCTGAAACTGCTGTAAATTATTAAAAACCCCTCCAACCACCAGCTCCCCCCGCCTGCTGCCCGCTTCCAAGGAGTCTGTTTCTCTTTCTCTCTGTCATACCCACCCACACAAACAAAAAACATGCACCTCCCAGGGAGGCCTGTCTGCTAGTTGAGACCCTGCTGTTGGCTGGCACAGCACATCTTTGGGCTAATAACTACGCTACATGGGGTGGCAGGTGCTGCTGGTAGGGATCGACAAGCTGTATGAGATTCTGCCACCTGCCAGTCAGAACTTCAGCACATAGGGATAAAAGATTGGAGGTCAAACAAAGCTTGTAACAATAAATATAACAAATTTAATTAAAACAATTTATATAACAATAACACAACAATAACAACAAGAACAATAACATTTAAAAAACCAAAAGCAAACATGTAAAGGAAACTTATAAAGTAAACTAAGAGTCTCTGGGCCTGTCCCCCGGGAATTGGGGGAAAGGAAACACCTGTTGGGGCACATCACAGGGCTGAGGGCCGGCCTCCCGGGACTCATCCAGCTCGAATCCGTGGCCCACGGCAAACTGCACGGCCTCTGCCACATCCGTATGCGACCTGGAGACCGCCTGGTGGTACATTTTCATGCGGTTCAGCTCGGCGGAGACATATTGGCCATATGCCTCCACCTTCTGCTGCTCGACCTGGACCACCTGCAATTGTTCCACCAGGCTGTTCTCAAAGGCGGCAGAGGACTCCTGGATCTCCTTCACGTAGTCCCGGGTGGGCCGCTGCACTTTTCCCTGAAGGACCTTGGCCTCTGCGTCCTCCCTGGGCCCGGGGGTCTCCACATCGGGGCTGGAGGAGGGAGGAGGGCTTATATGCCACTATTTGCGGGTTGCCTTCCTCTCCCTTCTTCTGGCGCTGAGGCTCCACGGCTGCCACTCAAGACTCCTCATCAATGTCATCCTGCCGCCTCACTCTGATGTCATGGATCTTCTCAATGTGAGTGTTGAGCCCCGACGTGGTCCCGTCCCTCTTCTGGTGGGAAACTTTCTTGCAGATCTAAAAAGAGCAGAAAAAGATAGGAACATAAGTGCCATACTGTGTCAGATCAATGGTCTGTCAAGCCCTGCCTGCATTCTGTCTCCACAAGTGGGTGGACTGCGTGGTCAATCTCTCTCTGCAGGGGACTTCCGTTCCTAACAGGTCATAGGGCAATTCATTCCCTATTGTTCCAGTCCCCATGCCTTACTTTGCATGTAGCGACTCTGTCGTGCTTGTCAAAATACCTACAGACATCCGACCTTGACCGCCTGATGTCTGGGGGTGTCACTGGCGACCTTGGCCTAGGGGTCCTCCTTGGCTTGGCAGTGGCAGCAGAGCTGGTGCCGGCATCTGATTCCTCTCTGAAATGGGAACACATTAAGAAAACCAAAGTAATATAATGCATTTATGATGATGATGCCTCTAGTCCTCCCTCCTTGGGGTGCTAGGGATTGCAACTAGAAAGCACATGCAAATCCTGCTCTCCTCCCTGGGGTGTTAGGGGATGCTAGAGATTGCAACTAGAAAGGAGGCCCTGGCTGGCACGTGCAAATTCCACCCTCCTCCCTGGTGTGCTAGGGGATGCTAGGGATTGTAACTAGAAAGGCCCTGGCTGGCACATGCAAATCCTGCCCTGCTCCCTGGGGTGCTAGGGGATGCTAGGGATTGCAACTAGAAAGGAGGCCCTGGCTGGCATGTACAAATCCCGCCCTCCTCCCTGGGGTGCTAGGGGATGCTAAGTAAAAAAAAAAGTTTACAAACCTGGTGGCAGCACCTCCTGAGGCTTGCTCCTCATCCGAGCAGCTGGTCACCACCACAGGAGGTGGACTACATGGCGGGGCAGCGACCTCCTCCTCCTCCTTGACAACAAAGTTGGGCCCCAGCCGGGGAAGCAACACGGCAGCTTTCTTCATTTTTTATTTTTTTTAAATGTATTTGAAAATCACACACATGAAACACACAGTCACCCACAAGACACACAACACCCACCAACCACAAAAACCACAACAGCACACCCAAACACAACCAAACACACAAACCGAACACCAACACAGCCAACAAACACACACTCACTCGCCACACAGCTCCGCACGTACATGAATTTCCGGTTTCCAGCTTGTCCTCTCGCGATACTGGTTTCTGAACGGCTGAACCCGAACCGAATGGCTGAACCTGAACCCGGTGACCGCACCAAACGGCTGAACTCGAACCGCGACCTGTTCGCCCATCCCTTGCCTCAGGGTCTCAGTACTCCCCTTCATGGGATATCACAGTGATTGAGGACAGTGAGGCAGAAGAAGACACTAGACCCACAGAGGAGACATCTGGAGCTGAGGTGATGACTGTCCCTCCTCCCAGAGCTGTGTCGCCACCAAGTTCTGCTCCTCCCAGCAGCGCTGGCAGCAGCAGTGCATCACCCGGGGTGGGCCAGAAGGCAGAAGGGGGAAAAAATCCTCTGTCTGGGCACATTTCAAGCTGGTGCAGGCGGGTGATCCCAGGGAAGTGCAGTGGACTGTGTGCAATAAGCTGATGAAGCGTGGGCAGGTGCTCGCCAACCTTGGGACAACTGCCATGGCGAGGCATTTGAAATCATGCCACAGCGCTGTGCTGCTAAGCAGGAAGGCAGGGGAAGTGGATGCCAGTGGGTTTCTGACTTCAGCGGCCAGTCACCCGCCTCCTTCAGCAGGCAAGCGTCCTGCACCAACTGCTGCCTCTAGCAGCAGGAGCACTAGTATTCCTTCTAGGGAGGAAGAACAGCAGCAGGAGCCTTGCAGCAGCATCAGTCCACCATGGAGGAGCTAGGGTGGGGGGAGCTGCCAAGGCCATCAGCAGCTGGAGGGTGGTGTGGCTTTCAAGAGAAAGCCAGGCTCCTCTTGGGTGAAATTATTGCGCTAGATGGGCAGCCCTTCTCCATTGTAGAGGACATGGGCTTCAAGCGACTGATTGGGTTCCTGGCCCCCAGTTTAAGCTGCTGTCCCGCACCACCCTGAGTCAGAATGTGGTGCCAGAGCTGTACCGGGCTTTGAAGGAGCGGGTGAGGAAGCAGTTGGCAGGGGCCGGGGGTGCCACCATACACTTTACCACAGACCTGTGGTACAGTAGAAATGCGCAGCATGCCTATGTGATGGTGACAGCGCACTGGTGGCAGGATCCGGAGGCAGCTTTGGGGAGTGGCAGGAGGGGTCCCGAAGCAGGGTATAGGTGGGCCCTGCTTCATGCCCAAGTAATGGACAACCCCCACACCACTAGGAACATCGAGGCAGCCCTGAGGTAGGGGTGTGCATGTCGTTTTTGTTATTACAATAATGATAACGAAAATTGTCGGTCAAGTTTTTGTTATTGCAATAATGAAAACAACAACCGAGAATAATGACAATGATAATGGAAACGCCAACCAAGAATACCAATAATGGTAATGATAATGATATCAAAAACGATAACAAAAATGATAAAAACGATAAGAAAAAAATGACATTGTCGTTATCGTTGTCTTTATTATTAGTGCTGTGGCAGTTGGGTTTTGGAGGAAAAATGCTGAGAGGGGAGGAGGGAGAACACATCTAGGAGTCTTAACAGGGTTGAACTCTTGAACTGTGCCTGTGTTGGGACGAGCGAGCAGCTCAGCAGTATCTGATGAATGTATCCCTGGCCAATGAGCAGCACAAGCAGGCCCCAGCAGTCTCATGGGACTCTGTTATTGCTCAATGCCTGCTGCCTCCTACAACTAATCAGGGGGGCTCTGGGCGAGGGTACTGCAACCCCTTGTAATGAGAGGACCAGGGTTTTTCTCTCCGTTGTGTGAGAGCTCTGAATGTCAGGTTGCGTTTACAGAACTGTGGTGCTTGCACATAAAAAATCCTCCCTAGCCCTCATTGTATTATTTATTTATTTATTAGGTATTCCCACCAATACCTTTCTTTCCTTATACCCTACATTTTATCTTCTCCCTTCTCCCTTTCCTTGCCCTTCTCCCCCCTGTACATTATATATATATATATAATAGACATATAGATTAGATTAGAATAGTTATATAGATAATTGATTAGATAATTTTCTTTCTCCTTCTCCTGTCTCCCTTAGATTTAGATAAATATTAGTTATGCACAGGAATAAATAATGATACTGATACCAAATATAATCTTTGTTTGAAATGGTACCAATATCAATACCGATAGCAAAAATGATACCGATAACAAAAATGATAACAACAACAAAAATGACACTCGTTAATAACAATAACGAAAATGACATTTTAAAATAATGATAATGAAAACAAAAAACAAAAACGACATAGGGGCCTGGTGCACACCCCTACTAACCAGTCAGGGTGCATAACAACACATGCAGCCTTCCTCCCCCTGCTGTGTCTAAAATGTTATATATAAAAAAGCACCATGAGAGAGACAGAACAGACGCCAGCACAAAAACCACCACCATCTTCACCATATAATTAAAAAACCAAAAGGATATGTGATCACTAAGTTCCCACCCCCCACCTCCAAGCATGCCCCATGAATGATACACATGGAAGGCTTGAAGCTCAGGGTGGGTGGGAGGGGATTGGACTGGGGTGTCCCACCAAAGGAAGTCCAAACACTACATTAGCAAGCAAATCAAATTGATCAATCAAGTTTCAACAAGCTTTTTTGGGGGTCTGTGTGTGGCCCCATGGGTGCCACCAGCCAGACCAGCAGCCATAACAACCACACACAAGAAACCAGAAATCTCACCCCCCCAAAAAGCCTCCATTGTATGTGCCCAGCCCACCTATACAAGGAAAGCCCCACCCCACCCCAACATCATATTATTAACCAGAAAGAAACTAGAAATTATTCCCCCAGTGCCCTGGCTGGTCACATCTTGGCAAAAGTTCTTGAACCCACAGCTAAAGCACTACCCAGAAAAACAGGCCAGCGAGAGTGGGACAATCGCTCCAGAAGAAACCCCCACAAAAGGAGAAATAAAAAAAAAAACAATAGCGTGTGTACCCACATCATGGCCCACCTCAGCAGTGAATGCACCCATTGTAAAATCATTATTATGCCAACCAAGCAGTGTACAGAAAAAACAGGCTAGCAAGAGTGGGACATTTGCTCAAGAAAAATACAACAAAATAGTGCAATTGTGTGGAAAAATCTCACCAAAAGCCAGCCAGCCTGATAAAACCAAAAGAAGGAAACCAGATATTCACACACACACACACACAGGCATCCACTTGGCATGGCATTGGTACTGTGACACAGTGGCAACTTGAACAGACCAGACACTGGGAACTTGAAAAGACCAGACTTGAAAAGACAAACCAGACTCCCAGCATAAGAACTAGGGGAGGGACTACCGGATGATCCGGTATCTGATACTGCCGGTTTTTGGGTGTACTGGCAGTATTGGATTACCCCGGTATTCGGGGGAATTTACCGGATTCCCCCTGTGCTGGATTTTTTTACATTGCAGCCATTCAAATGAATGGCCGGAATGTAAAAAAAAACACAGAAAAAAAAGGAAACATTTTCCCTCCCCTGTCCAGGCTGTTCAGGTGGAAGGGGGAGACACCCCCCACCCACCCTGCCCATCCTGGATTTAAAAAATTTTTTTTTTCCCTAAGTCCCTGGCTACGGGCTGCCGCTGGCGACCCAGAGCCCGGACCAGCAGCAGGTAAGTATACCGGTACTGTTGATCCCTGGGGTGGGGGGTGGTTTAACATACACCCCCACCCCAGGGATCACCCTACCTCGCCCATTCAGGGATCACCCTACCTTGTTTTCAGCTCTGGGCGGCGGCGGTCTGGCGGCCGGCTTCAGCTCTGCTGTGGCTGCCGGCTTCAGCACACTAGTGATGCATACTAGGCCTTCCGGGGAACTTCCAGGTTCCCCAGAAGGCCTAGAGCAGAACTGCCCAGGGACTTAGGGGAATTTAAAAAAAAATAAAAATAAATCCAGGCTGGGCAGGGTGGGTGGGTGGGGGTCCCCCCCTTCCACCTGCACAGTCTGGGAGCGGGAGGGGGCAGGTTTTCTCCATTGATTTCAATGGGGGCAGTTCCCCATTGAAATCAATGGGAAAAAACCGGTATCGGTATTAATCCGGTATGCCGGTATTTTGAAATCCGGGAACCGGTAAATCCGGTACCCGGTATTTGCCCGGATGTCACACCCCTATAAGAACATAAGAAGTGCCATACTGGGTCAGACCAATGGTCCATCTAGTCCAGCATCCTGTCTCCGACAGTGGCCAATCACGGTAGCTTGGGAGAAGCACCCAACAGGTCACAATGGGGGATACATTCCTTGTTGTTTCCCCCCAACTCCCGTCATGTTCCCTGATCCTGTCTGGCTAATAGCTGCTAATGGACCTATCTTCCAGAAACTTGTCCAAACCTCTTTTAAACTCAGCTATAGTACTGGCCCTTACCACAGCCTCTGGCAGTAGATTCCATAATCGAATTATATGCTGAGTGAAAAAATATTTTCTTTTATTTGTTTTAAACTGGCCACCCATGAGTTTCATGGAGTGTCCCCTAGCTCTAGTACTAGTTAAGAGGGTAAATAACTGCTCCTTGTTTATTAGTTCCACACAACTCATGATTTTATAGGCCTCTATCATATCTCCTCTCAGTCGTCTCTTCTCCAAACTGAAGAGTCCCAACCTACCAAGCCTCTCCTCATAAGTGAACCCTTTCATGCCCTTGATCATTTTTGTTCCTTTCTCTGTACCTTTTCTAGTTCAGCTTTTTTGAGGTGGGGCAACCAGAACTGCACACAATATTCGAGGTGCGGTCACACCATTGATTTGTATAGAGGCATTATGACAGTCTCAGTTTTATTCTCTATCCCCTTCCAAATAATTCCTAACATTCTGTTTGCTTTTTTGACTGCTGCTGTTGCGCACTGCGCTGTGGATTTCATTGTATTGTCCACAACCACTCCCAGATCCTTTTCCTGAGTGGTAATTCCTAGCTTAGTACCCAGCACTGTGTACGCATAGTTTGGATTATTTTTCCCTACGTGCATCACTTTGCACTTGTCCACATTCAATCTCATTTGCCATTTAGATGCCCAGGCAACCATTGTCATAAGATCCTGTTGCAGTTCCTCACAGTCTGTGTGTGTTTTAACTACCTTGAATAACTTGGTGCCATCTGAAAATTCGATCACTTCACTCTTAACACCCTTTTCTAAATCATTAATGAATACATTAAATAGCACCAGTCCCAATACAGATTACTGATGTCATGTATGGCACTGGTAACTTGAACAGACCAAACAAGGGGAAGTGGAACCAGACAGAGAGATCTCTCTGGCCTCATTGTGCCAAGTGCCAACCAAGCAGTAGGCAGAACTAGAAGCAATGTGGCACCCAATTATTTTTTAAAAAAAAATCTGCATGGCATGGTAAAGGTAACCCCCATCCCCTAGCATTGGCCCTATGGACAGGCCAGAGCAAACCAGGCCAGACACCCCTCCCCCACAGCCAATTACTTACAGATCCAGCAGCACTGTAGCACACAGCCAAAGAGAACATACAAGTGGCTGCAGCCACTTTTATTTTAGCCTGCCAGCCAATCAAAAGCTGGTCATCTGGCTTGGTCAGCCAATCAAAACTTGCCATCTGGCTTATCATCACTCAACTGTGTCCTTCCGTACCCCCTCCTACCAAATATGTTACTAAGTTTCATTATCAAAAGAAGCTCAACTGTCCATCAGCCCCCCATGCGTGCAGCAGTTTCAGAAGTTTTTCAAGTAACGGCCTTGGTCCTCGGAACTTCGGAATTCAGACTTTTCAAACCGAATACCGTAATCTTCGTCAAATTCTGAAGTTTTCCAAAGACTTCTTTCAGCCCTAATTTTTTCACTCAGGGCACAATTGACTCTTGGAACTTACTGCCAGAGAAAGTGGTCACGGCCGGTAATGTAGCTAGTTTAAAAAAGGGATTGGATAATTTCTTGGAGGATAGGTCCATTAATGGCTATTAGCCAAGTAGGTTTGGGGAACGTAACCTCTTACTGTTGGGGGCTGGAACAACAGGGAATGCATTACCTATTGTGACTTAATGGTTACTTCTCCCAAGAGAAAGAGATTGGCCACTGTTTAAGACAGGATGCTGGGCTTCATGGACCATTGGTCTGACCCAGTATGGCACTACTTATATTCTTATGTGTTTCATTCCTAGTATCCAGGTCTTTCTCTCCTTTTAGACTAAGGCTTGGCAGTCTTGGCCTTTGTCTGTGGTGGGGATCTGGATGTGGCTGTCAATTGAAACTGATTCTGAGCAAGATTGAGGTAATGATGATTGCTGGTCCCTATGACTTAGGAGAGGTGGGGATGCCTTGATGAAATTGAGCCACCCCTGGTCATTCAGGTTCGCAGCCTCAGGGTGCTCCTGGATTCATTGCGGCAATTGGATTCTCAGGGTACAGTGGTGGCTAGAAATGCTTCTCACCATCTCCAGCTTTTGAGAAAGCTTTGACCATTCCTTATGGACTCAGACCTAGCAACTAGGGATGTGCGAAAAGAACGTGGTTCGGCTGTTTGGACGTTCGGTCCGAACATTCGGTCCGAACAGAAACGTTCGGTCCGAACAGACCAAGTTCGGGCCAAACTCCAAACATCCGAACTGCTTCACACATCCCTACTAGCAACTGCCATTCATGTCTTTTTAATCTTGAGGCTCGACTACTGCGATGCACTCTTTGTGGGGCTTCTTTTGCAAAGTGTTCAGAGGTTACAGCTTGTGCAGCATGCAGAGGCCTGCCTCTTGACAGAGGTGGATTGCTGGGAGCACATTACACTGGTGCTCCAAAATCTGCACTGGCTTCCTATAACCTTCTGGGCTCAACTCATGGTCCTGGTTTTGACCTACAAAACCCTAAGTAACCTGGCTCCAACAACTTTTTTCTCCCTTATATCCAATTATGGTCTCCCCAGACAGCTGGAATCAGCCTTTTACCATGCCCTCTATATGTCAGGTGTGGATGACAAAGGCATGGGTGGTGATGTTTTCAGTGGCTGTAACCAACCTTTGGAACACTCTATCCCTTGGGGTCCACCAGGCCTTGAGCTTGTGTATCTTCAGGAAGCAAAACATAGCATTGTTGTTTAGGTGGCTTTGGGCTGCTGGGGATGGGTTAGGAATTAAGAGGGTGGATATGAGTTTTACCTGGTTTTATTGATTTATTTAAAGTCTTTATGGTTTGTAACTCTCCCTGAGCCAATGGCTTGGGGATAGAGCTGGATAAAAATCTAAAAAAATAATAAATATCATTTTCTAATCTAAAAAAATAATAAATACCATTTCCTAGGCTCCTTAGTGATCCTTAGTTCTCTGCCACTTGATACAAGGAGTGGGTCATTGAAATTGGAAGCTGTGTGAATACATTGCTACTGGACAACACAGAGGAGCAAATGATGCAAGGGTTTGGAAGAATGTTGTGTAAATGAGCCTCCTGAGTAAATGTTAAGAAAAGCCCTTTTTAAGACTCCCATTCTTTCTTGATTCTTTGGGCCAAACTTAGCTAAGGTGCTGCAACTCCACTGAGGAAAACTGCACCTTCCCCCCCCCCCCCAATTTGGAATTTGACTCACAGTGTCTAGATCAAAAGGTTGCCAAACTGTGGGTTGGGATCACAACATCTGTTGATGGGGCCGTAATCCTGGTTGATATTTGATATAATTGACATGTCTTTGTTGCTGTGGGGGGGGTCCACAGGATTATAATTAAGTCTCAAAATGGGGTCACACCGGCAAAAAAGGCCCGGGACTCCGTGTCTAGGTCTTGTTAATGAATGAGGTAGAAGCTGACACCATGATGACTGCTCTTTGAAGTTCCATGGTAGGGGGATAGATGAACTTTTGCTCTTATCTTGGTCATTTAATGTTCCCCAAACGCTGCTCCTTGCAACATGATGAATTTGGCGTTGGAAAAGTTCACTGAGGGGAAATCTCATTCTTCAATCTGTGAATCAGCAAGACACAGAGAAGCAGAAAATGGAAACAACGGGGTTGACTGAAATTAGAAAGTAAGCAGTTTAGAAAGAGCTTTAGCAGCAGAACACCACAGAATTGAGGCACCGCTTCACTGAAGCCATTTTTGTGAAGCTTCGCTGCAATTCTGTTTGTTTACTGCTTATGAAAAGCAATTTATAATTGTCATGTACTCATTGATTTAGGAACACCTGTGGTTTAAGGGCACATGGCAGCAGCACAACTAAACAGAACTAATTTAACTTAAAGCACATGCCAGAGCAGTATATTCGGTTGCTGGTGGGAAGGGAGTTTCCCAACACAGCAAGGCAGGATTCCTGTCTTCCTCACCATAGTCCTCCATGCAGCACAAGGATTGGGGAGGGGCATGGGACCAAGGAGGGTTTCCTGCCTCTAGTCTTTCTGGGTATGACTGCACCGTGCCTGCAAAGGATCACAGTAACCCTATCTCTTGCAGATACTTCTCAGAATGATTTTGTTTTTCGGTATATAATCTAGCATGAAGCTACATGTATCTTTAAAAATTTTTTCATTTGCTTCCAGCATAATCTTCTTGTTAACTTTCATGGCCTTGCTCCTCTCTTTCCTCATTTTCCTCTACATTCCTATTTGGGATCTTCACTCCCTCTGCCACCTCTCACCCACCCAGACTCTCCCATTCCCTAAACCATCTTTGACCCTTCTCTCCCCTCACCCCATGCCTGGAATTCTTTCCTTCATACATCATATGTATCTCTTCTTTCTTCTAAATCCTTTAAAGTAAGACCCTTGGGGGAGGGACTTATCTATAATTGTGACGTTTCCACACCGGGCACATTGCTGGCACTATGTAAGTAATATTAGACAGAATCGCCTGAGAGCTGCATGTAGCTCTTATGTGGAGCTGAAATGAATAGTAAATTTATTATCTGCCATTCTGGATAGTTTGCTGATTTGATTATCCAACTGTTAACCAATTACAGTGATGGCTAGCTGAGAAACCAAATAATGAGTTAATACCACAATGGTTAGCTGGTTTACTGTGCTACTGTTACTGTATTACCACATTCCCAAATGTTACTGTTGGTGTTAACACAAGGGCCGGGAGTGCCCTGGAACCCAGAGCCACCCTATGGGGTCTCCACACAACAGTCACCAGTCAGGACAGTATTGGGAGCCCTTCAAACAGGCAGCCCTCTGCCCAAAGTCCTTGGGCTTACGGCAGCCATTAAATGGCAATAACCGACTCCCCCCCCACCCCATTCAGGCCACCTGACAGTTGGGCAGCCTCTCCAGTGATCTCACTGCAAGATCTGTCTACCCTGCCTATTATGGTCAGAGAGGTAGATACCTTAGAAATCTCCTACGGGACCAGCCATTTCCCCACAAGACATTGCGAACTAAATTTCTATGCAAAACTGATTCAGAAGTTATAAGATTGGTTTCCAGCTTTTGCGTTAACGCTATCTCCCTTAGGCAGGCGAACTTGAGCCCGTTGGCCTAACCCAGGAAGGAAACCCTAGATGGGAGTGACCATTTCAGGGTGTGTTGTCACCTGTCATTTGGATTTAAGGTGCATCTGCATTTCTATTGAAGGGGAGAAAGTACACTGGGTTTTCTTGCTGTAATGTTACTTAAGTAGTTTTGCTTTGTATCCCCAATACTTGGTTCTGCATACATCTGTTGCTTATACATATATGCGTTTATATTTACTGTAACGATCTTGGCCCCATTATTACCAAATAAACTAAATTACTAGTAAATCTAAATGGGGAAATAACAAATAGCAAGGGAATAGGGGGAATCTGTTTGCCCGGCCGAGGCCGTTAAGGAAATGGCAAGCCGCAAAATGGCTGAGAGGGGTTGGCTCTGCCCAAATGGGTATTATTAATGGTTTCTGGGAATCCAATTATTGTTATTTTGATGTTATACTCTTGATAAACACATGGCCCAAGTGTTGTCGTCGTAAGTCCTGAGAAGGGCAAGACAAAAGAATTTGATATTGTTTTTATTTTCTTATCAGTATTATTGTTATTTACATTATATTATACATTGAATTAAGTACAGTTCTTCTGTACCTATTTTAAATTTTGTTATTTGATACTTTGTATATATTTGTTATTAGTATTTTGTTACGGCCTAATGCCAACAATAAACATAATCAATCACTGCAAGATCACTGGTGTGTCCATCCTTCCCCCCCCCCCCCCCCCCCCCCCCGCCCGCTGTCAGGCTGCACCCAAGGACAACACAATCACTTACACACTTCTCCCTCTCCTCACTGGCTGTCAGCTGAGACGGGGGTGCTACTGCTGACTCTGATGCAAAGGACCCTTTCCAAGGTCCTTTCCATGGCCACTGCTTTACTTTCCTGACAGGAAAGAGAGAAGCGTGAATGAAAGGGACTGTACAACTCCACTGCAGGAGCTGCATGGATCCTGCAATCCTTTCTCCGTAGAGGTGGTGGATCCCAGGGAATGCTTCTCCTTCTCACCCTAGGAGCAGGACTGAGGAGGGAACCAGAGGGAGATGCAGAGCATGCTGCTTCCTCTCCTCCCCCCCTCCTGCCCCTCCCACCCCCAGCTCCAGGCTGGGATCGTCCAGCCAAAGCATAGTATACAACCCCATGTACTTAAGCTTCCCTCTTCCAGTGAATGGGGCATGATCAATGCTCCCCGGCCCTCTTCCAGCTGGTTGTCAGCTAAACGGGGCACAATCAGTGCTCCCTACGGATGGGCAAACAGAACGTGGTTTGGATGTTCGGATGTTCGAATGTTCAGTTGTTTGGTTCGAAACCCGAGTTTGGGTTCGATGGTTCGGTTCAGCCGAGTTCGGTTTGGCTGAACTTGGCCGAACATTCAAAAATAGCGAAACCGGAACTGAAACCGAAACCGAACCGAACCTGAAACCTAATTTTCGGCCCTGGAAAGATGTTTTTCCTGCCTCTGAACTCATCCAAACACGACCGAACTGTTTGGTCGTTCGAGAGTTCAGTTCGGACGTTTGGTTCGGACGTCTGAACAGACCGAGTTTGGTCCGAACTCCGAACATCCGAACTGCGTTCGCCCAGCCCTAGTGCTCCCCTCTCCTAGCTGGTTGTTGGCTGAATGGGGCGTGATCTGTGTTCCCCTTTCCCTGCCGCTTCTCTGAGAGGGTTGCGATCTGTACTGGCTCTGAGGGAATGGAGTCACAGCCAAGGAAGAAGTGTGGCTTCTTGCGCCCCGCTCAGCTGACAGACAGCTGGGAGAGGGGATCGCAGATCATATCCTGCTCAACTGACAGCTGGCTGGGAGAAGAGAGCGCAGATTGTGCTCCACTCAGCTAAGAGGCAGCAGGGAAAGCGAAGTGCAGATTGTGCCCCACTCAGCTGAGAGGAGGCAGGGAGAAAGGACCAAAGATTGTGCCCCACTTAGCTGAGATACGGCAGGGAGAGGGGAATGCAGATTGCACCCCTGAGAGCCTTTGGGACTTTTGCACTCCTCTTTCCCAGCTGGCTGTCAGCTGAGAGGGGCACACTAGCCGCGCCTTTTGGTGTTGGCGGGCCTCAGGTTGCACAAACTCTAACAAATGAGACCTGACCCTATGGCTGCCCATTGCCCCAGTTTGGGCTGGGTCAACCTGCATTGCATGCTCTACATTCCAGGGAATAATGTGGTGCAGGGCGTCTGGCAGCTACCATTCAGACAGGTGAATCTGGGGGTACAGGGAGCCAATGTGGGGCAGTGTTTTGTTTGTTATCACCGTGTAACTAATCTGAAACCAGATCCAAAGTGTGGGTGGCAGCGGGAGAAAACAGGAAAGGAATTATGTGCAATATGGTAAACAATGCACTGTGTTATTATGTAGGGGTGGGCAGTTCAGATTTGGATTAATCTTTAACTACTCATAACGGACTGTTACGGATTAATCCATATCAAACTACAACAGTGGCAACATACCCATTGCAGTTTTGGTTTAAATCTACTGGGGTGGGGGGGGGGGTGAGGGGATTAAAAACCATTGTGTATGTGCAAATGGCTGCTGGAATGTTCTGTGCATGTGTGTATTATGGAGACCTGGCTGGACGAGATGGCTGGACCAACTTTAGGGGATCTCGTTCCAGCTGGGTATGCCGTACAGCATCAGCCTTGCACGGGTGGCCGGGGAGGTGGTGTAGCAATTGTTTTTAGAGAGGACTAGCCTGTTAGGAGGTATCCAGTTCAGGAGATTGTAGGTATTGAGGCCCTCCATGTGGTGTTTGATTTGGCTGGGGGCAAGCTAGGGGTGCTGCTGGTATACCGGGCCCCTTCCTGTCTGGCAGCATCCCTTACCACTCTAGCAGAGCTGGCCTTGGAGGTAGCACTGGGCTCCTCAGGACTTTGGAGGAGGAGCCCAGTGCGGAGGAGCCCCCTTGAGGCGGGGGGTCTGGTTGTGGGGGAGGTTAGGGCAGTGCCTTTGTCATGGAGGACCCATTATCTCCTTCAGGCCACTCTCTCAGTGCACCGCCTCCAGAAGGGGAATGGGCCAGTTCGGATGGTCTGCCCTCGGAGGCTGATGGAACCCCAGTGGTTTCAGGAAGCCCTGGGGGAGTTATCTCTGAACCTGAATAGTCACTCTGTCAATGAGCTGGTCCAGCTTTGGAACACCTTGCTGGAGGAGGCCATTGACAGGGTGACTCCAAGATGCTCTCTGCCTCTGTCTTGTCACCACAGGGCACCTTGGTTTACTGAGGGGCTGCAGTGTATGAAACGAGTAGGCAGGAGGCTGGAGCGACGCTGGCATAGGACTCGATCTGACTCTGACCGACTTCTCCATAGGGCCCATTTGCGGTCCTACGTTGAGGCTGTGAGGACATCAAGGAGGGAGTTCCTCGCTGTCCTCATAGTGTCTGCGAAGTCACGCCTGGCGGAGCTGTTTCGTGTGGTGCGGGGGATGACCAGTCCGGCCTCCCTCCGCCTGGACGGGGACTTGTCCCAGGCCCGCTGTGAGGAGTTTGTCACCTACTTCGCAGACAAGATCGCTCGGATTCAGAGCGACTTTGATGCTGGATTAGGGACAGTAGGCGGAGAGCGCAAGGGGGTAAATCCAACTTCTGATCCAACTTTGTGGAGGGAGTTTCAGGAACTGATGCCAGCTGATGCGGTGAATATTCTGGGGTCTGTGAGAGCCACCAGTTGTGAACTTGATCCGTGCCCGTCCTGGCTGGTAAAAGCCTCCAGGGAGACATTGGGGATGGTGCTGGTGAGGGTGATCAATGCGTTGTTGCAGCAGGGGAGCTTTTCGCCTAGTCTCAAGGAAGCTGTGGTGCTCCCCCTGATGAAGAAACCATCGTTGGACGTGGGCGCACTCACCAGCTACCATCCTGTCTCTAACCTTCCCTTTTTAGGGAAGGTTATTGAGCGGGCGGTGGCGACCAAGCTCCAGGCGCATCTAGATAGCATTGTTTTTCTGGACCCTTTTCAATCTGGGTTCTGCCCTGGCTATGGCACCAAGACGGCATTGGTGGCCTTGGTCGATGACCTCCGCCGGGAGATGGATGAGGATGTTCGACATTTCTCATACTGCTAGATCTCTCGGCCGCTTTTGATACCGTGGACCATGGGCTGCTGTTGAGATGGCTACGTGACCTGGGGGGTCTGGACGGGACTGTTCTTGAATGGTTCCGCTCATTCCTCTTAGGGAGAAGCCAGCGAGTGGTGCTGGGAGCTGAGACATCTTGCCCCCATGCTTTATCCTGCAGCGTTCCGCAGGGTTCTATTCTGTCTCCTTTGTTATTTAATGTATACATGCAGCCCTTGGGGGAGTTTGTGAGAGGGTTCGGGGTGCGATGTCACCAATATGCTGATGATACTCAGTTGTACCTCT
>QEPC01007501.1:1291809-1305479 GCA_003113815.1 Sphenodon punctatus | reverse complement strand
GAACTAGAAAAGGTACAGAGAAGGGCAACAAAAATGATCCAGGGTATGGAACAGCACCCATATGAGGAAACGCTTGATAGGTTGGGGCTCTTCAGCTTGGAAAAGAGATGGCTGAGAGGAGATATGATAGAGGTCTATAAAATCATGAATGGTGTGTAACTTGTAAACTGGGAATGGTTATTTACCCTCTCAACTAGTACTAAAACTAGGGGACACTCCATGAAACTCACAGGTGGCAGAGTAAAAACAGACAAAATAAAGTATTTTTTCACTCAGCATACAATTAGGTTGTGGAATTTACTGCCAGAGGAGGTGGTCAAGGTCCGCAGTATAGCTGAGTTTAAAAGAGGTTTGGACATGTTTCTGGAAGATAGTTCTATTAGCAGCTATTAGCCAGATAGGATTGGGGAACAAACCCCTTTACTGTCAGGAGCCTGGGGATGACCCACAGGGAATGGATAGCATGGTGGCCTGTTGGGTACTTCTTCCAGGCTCCCGTGACTTGTCACTGATGGAGGCAGGATGCTGGGCTCGATAGACCGTTGGTCTGACCCAGTATGGCACTTCTTATGTTCTTATGACTCCAAGATCCCTTTCCTGAGCGGTAACTCCTAATTTAGAACCCAGCATAGTATACATATAGTTTGGGTTATTTTTTCCTATGTGTATCACTTTGCACTTGTCGATATTAAATTTCATGTCATTTGGATGCCCAGTCACCTAGTCTTGCAAGATCCTCCTGCAATTGTTCACAGTCCTCTTGGGTTTTAACTCCCTTGAATAACTTTGTGTCATCTGAAAATTTGATAACTTCACGCTTTACTCCCTTCTCTACATCATTAATGAATATATTAAGCAACACCGGTCCCAGTACAGATCCCTGGGACACTCCACTAGTTACTTCTCTCCACTGTGAAAACTGACCATTTAGTCCTACTCTTTGCTTCCTATCTCTTAACCAATTGCCAATCCACAATAGAATACTGCCTCTTATCCCATGACTCTAATTTTCTCAAGAGTCACTCATGAGGGACCTTATCAAACGTCTTCTGAAAATCCAGATACACGATACTGACTGACTCACCCTTATCCACATGCTTATTTATTTTGATTTACATCCTCAAAAAATTCCAATATATCAGTGTTTCAATAGATAGAAATGGAACCATCTCCCTTTTTCTCCAGTAGCTCCACATGGTGGCAGAGAACCTCCATGCCAGCGAATGAGTGAATCAGGGTTTAGGCTAGGGATGTGTGAACGCGGTTCAGGCATTTGGTGTTTGGTCCGAACTCATCCAGTTTGGATGGCCAAACCAAACGCCCAAACCGAATGCGGAAGCGGCCGAACAGTTCGGTTGCATTTGGGTGAGTTCGGCGGTGGTCGGGCGGGAAAAACATGACTGGAAGGCCCGGCGGGGGAGTGGGGCAGCTGAGGAGCAGACTTCCTTGTGCCAGGGATGTAGAGGCTTGGAATAGCAGTCAGCCTACCCAATCACCATTCCTCTTTTCCTCTGCCCACTGTCTTCGGAGTCTGCGATTGGCATGGGGCTAGGCTGCACGGAGCCAATGGGGCTTGTGGTAAGGCGGGTGCAGCAAGTAACAAAAGTCATTGCCCTACCCCCTTCCAATTCATTCTGAGATAGCCACTGATCCTGTCAGCAGGCGTTTTCAGAAGTCTCCCTCTCCAATTCCTAATCCATTGCCATCTTCCTCCTATTTCACCAATTCCCACACTTTAACCTCCATAGATTCATTTATTTAGATTAGATTAGATTAGATAGATTTAGGTGTTATGTTTATTTTTTACCCCTCCCAGTGTTCTTTCTTCCTACCCTCCATTGAATCCTTACCTCCTCCCACTATATATTCCATCCCTGATTCCCTTCCCCAGTGTTTGGATTTATTTTGAGTAGGATTAGATTGATTTAGGTTTAATTTTCATTTCAGTTTTGTACCCCTCCCTGTGTTGTTTGTTGTGAGCTGTCTGTGTCTCCCCCCCGCCCATCCCTGTGTGTATATATATTTAGATAGACAGATTAAATTAGATAGATTATATGTAGGAGTTAACTTAGTTATAGAGATAGACAGAGATAGTGTGTAGTGATTCAGTTTTAATATTTTATAGTGTGTTTGTAGGACTAGGCCTTTGTAAATATAATACTCCATTTAGTTCCATAGATTTTAGAATAGTTAATAGCAGTTAGAGTTAGTGTATATATATATATATAATATTAGATTAAAAATTTGAATCAATCAGTAAATATATATATATATATACAATTTCAAAGTGCATTCTTTGGCTTGGGTTGGAAGACATGGTGAAGGGAAACAGGAGAGGCCGGTCTGCTGCCCATAAGGCAGGAAATGGGGCATGTGGCAGAGATGGTGGCACCATGCCAGCAGAGTGGCAGCAGGCAGCAGCCAGAGCCCATCACCACGCCCCAAACTCCACAGGCCTGATTTCGGTCATCAGGCTTTAGAGGCTCCCAGCAGTGGCACTAGCCGTAGGGGGTGTGTGACTCGGCGTCGCCTCCTGCCAGCATCCTCCACTGCAATGCAGGGCACTGGAAGGCCTGCAGTCCAGGAGGCTGCGGCTGTCTCTGCTGCGGCTGCAGGAGCAGGTGCTTCGGGGTCGGATGTTCCTCCAGGGTCACCAATGTCCCCCATTATTGATGTGATCCCCAGCAGTCCAGGACTGGTGGATCCCACCCCGACTGCTAGAGGCAGGGCCTGATCCCCGGGCAATGGCAGCAGGGAGAGGAGCAGGAGCAGAAGTATGCGTAGCAGCAGCAGCAGCTATAGGGGGCACAGGGAGAGTGGCAGCAGCATGGTGGGAGGTCCATCAGCCTCAGGGTCCCAGTACTCCCCTTTTTGGGACATCACTGTGATTTGGGACAGGGAGGCAGACACTAGTCCCGCAGAGATGTCTGGAGCTGAGGCAATGACTGTCCCTTTGAGAGCTGTGTCACCACAATGTTCTGTCCCTCCCAGCAGTGCTGGCAGCGGTGCGTCACCCAGTGTGGGCCAGAAGGCAGGAGGGGACAAAAAATCCTCAGTCTGGGTACATTTTAAGTTGGTGCGGGCGGATGATCCCAGGGAGGTGCAGTGCACTTTATGCCAGAAGGTAGTGAAGTGTGGGCAGGTGCTCACCAACCTTGGCAAAACTGCCATGGCGAGGCCCCTAAAGGGATGCCACAGTGATGTGCTGCTAAGTGGGCAGGCAGGGGCAGTGGATGCCAGAGGTTTCCCAACTGCAGCGGCCAGTCGTCCGCCTCCATCAGCATTCTGCTCGAACAGCTGCCACCTCTATCAGCAGGAGTGGTATTGCTGCTAGGGGGGAGAAGCAGCAGCAGTGGCAGCAGTGTCAGTCTACCATGGAGGACCTGGGGTGGGGGCAGCTGCCAAGTCCAGTGGCAGCTGCAGGACGTGGAGGGTGGCGTGGCTTTCAAGTGAAAGCCATGCACATGTTGCGGGAAATTATAGCCCTGGATGGGCAGCCCTTCTCAGTGGTCGGGGACATGTGGTTCAGGCACCTGATTGGGTTCCTGGCCCCTAAGTTTAAGCTGCCCTCACACACCACCCTGAGTCGGCAGCTGGCTTTAAAGGAGTGGGTGAAGGAGCAGCTGGCAAGGGCTGGGGGTGCCACCGTCCACTTCACCACAGACCTGTGGTTGAACAGGAATGCTCAGCATGCCTACCTGGTGCACTGTTGGCAGGCACACTGGTGGCAGGACCCGGAGGCAGCATTTGGCAGTGGCAGTGGCAGGAGGGGTCCCGAAGCAGGGTATAGGTGGACCCTGCTTTAAGCGGAAGTAATGGACTGCCCCCACACTGCTCACAACATCGAGACAGCCCTGATCACCATGGTGAGGTAGTGGGTCATGCCAGGCGCGCCCTTCATCAAGGGGTACATGGTGACCAATAATGAGGCCAACATCTTGAGTCTGTGAGGGGGGCTTCACCAGCATCCCTTGCACCATACACACCCTTCACCTGGTGGTCAGGGATGCTCTTGGCTTGGGGGAGAAGGGGATTGGGGCAGGCACCTTTAGCTCCCTGATTGAGTGGGGGAGAAAGCTGGCTGGGTTGTTTAACTGGGGCGTGAAGGGCAGTGACCTCCTCCTGGGAAATCAGGCCGAGCAAGGCTTCCCAGTGCACTAGCTGGTGCAGGATGTGTCCACCCAGTGAAATTCGACGTTCCTGATGCTCGAGCGGCTTCTTGAGCAGAAAGCCGCCTTGCATCAGGTGCAACTGGTGATGGACAGCGGGGCACCTCCAGGTTACAATGGGGTGGAATGGGAGATCCTGACGCACATGGTCTTTGTACTCAGACCATTCCTGGCCATGATGGAGACCATCAGCTTGTCCATAGCCACCATCAGCTAGGTGACCCCTCTGGTGCAGAGTCTCCTCAGGAGGCTGCAGGAAATTCTCCAGGGGTGGAATTGTGGCCCCCAGGGCAGGAAGCTGGCTGATGAGGTGACTGACCTGGTGTGGCAGCTGAAGGCAGAACTGAAGACGTATTTCTATGAGCTTCTGCAGTGGGCAGAATATGTGTTGGCAACCATCTTGGACCCCAGGGTCAAGGCCAGCATGGCGTGCCAGACACCCCTCTATGGCCATTGGAAGGGTGAGCTGGTGGAGAGGATCTGGCAGGCAGAGTGGGCTCTGGAGAGTGCATGGCGGCAGCAGCAGCAGCGGCGGTGGCGGCGGCAGCAGCAGCAACAGGATGCCCCTGGGGATGGTGGGAGTGGGAACAGCCACCCCTTTCCGCTGGAGGGGTCTATCCCTGACCCCAGGCCTAGCAGTAGCAGCACCAGCAGTAGGCTGAGAAGCAGAAACACCCCGATTTCCAACAGCAGCAGCAGCAGCAGCAGCAGCTCCTATGTGCTGGCCACTCTGGGGAGCAAGGGGTCATACACAGCAGGGCAAGCAGCATGGCTGAGGGCAGTGGTGGAGGTGGTGCCCAGGCAGAGTTACCAGAGGAAGTACAATGGCACCTCAGCAGCAGTGGAGACCTACCTGGAGGAGGAACCATGCATAGAACCCAGCAGCGATCCCTTGGGTTCCTGGGTTGGCAAGACCAATGTGTGGCCGGCCCTGTCCAAAGTGGCCAAGGGTCTCTTGTCCTCTTCACCAACCAGTGTCCCCAGCAAGCAGGTGTTCTCCATGGTGGGGGACAATTGCTCGCCACACTGCCTGAGACTGGGGGCTGAGTTGATGGGGCAGTTGCTTTTTGTAAAGGTGAACCTTCCACTGCTGGGATTCCATGAGCTGCCCCTGGACATGGATTGATGGTGTAGTGGCACACACCATCCCATGCCAGGGACAGTCTTGGGACGGGGCTCCTCCTCAATCTGGGCTGCTGCTGCTGAGGTGCTGTACCTCCCTCCCAATGCCTGGCACCCGCCCTGCCCCCCCATCTCTCTCTCTCTCTCTCTCTCTCTCTCTCTCTCTCTCTCTCTCATACTAGATGGCCTTGGCTGGCTTATCTGACTGACCTCATGATACAGGGTGGCATTGGAAAACTGTAAGTCTGCCAGCTGGCCTCTGGCTAGATGATCTCGGTCCGCCTATGTGACTGGTTCTCTCTCTCTCTTGCTGCACAGTCTTTGTCAGCCTATCTGAGTGCCCTGACAAGGTCCCAGTCTGCCTTCCCTACTGCCTCTCATGCCACGCTGCCTGTCTGCCCGCCCAGGTTGCAAAGCTCGAACCCTGCCCCAGTCTGCCTGCCCATGCTCATGCCATGCTGCCTGTCTTCCCGCCTGCCTGCTCAGGTGGCCAAGATCAAAGTCTGCCTCAGTCTTCCTGCCTGTCTGCCCACCTGCCCAGGTGGCCTCCATCAAAGTCTGCCTCAGTCTTCCTGTCTTCTGCTCATGCCACGCTACCTGTCTGCCTGCCTGCCTGCCTCCCCAGGTGGCCTAGGTCAAAGTCTGCCTCAGTCTGCCTGTCTTCTGCTCATGCCACGCTGCCTGTCTGCCTGCCCTGTGGGGGCATGAATTCTCACTCCACTCCTACAAGGCTGGCATCAGCATGGATGTTAAAGTCCCCCAGGACCAAAGTCCTGAGGTGGTTATCTGCCTGATCCATGGGGGGGGGGGCATACCCTTGACCTAATCTTCGGTTCTGGCCTTGAGGCGGGGGTTTGGATGTTCGGTTCTGCGAACAGAACGGGGTTTGGATGTTCGGTCATTTAGTTAAAAAACCAAGTTCGGGTTTGGTCATTTGGTTTGGTTGAGTTCGGATTGGTCAAATGTTTGGACCCACCGTGAGGTTTGGGCTGCTCCAGGGACCCCTAGGGGTACCCGTGGTGGCATGGCAGGTCTTCAGAGACCCAGAAGCAGCAGCAGAGACCAGAAAGGCTTGGCACTTGGCACCCCGGGTTGCCCGGGCATTGCAGGCTTGGCTCATATTCAACAGAACTAAAGAAACTCTACTGCCAATTGGTCAAGCCTTGCTCTGTGTTGAATCACATGGACACCCAGTAGCAGACATTGGATTTCCCGGGCACAGAACCCGTGGAAAAGCAGAGATGGCAGCAGCAGGGTTTGCCTGTGCACAACACCCATGGAGCCAGGATGGTAGGATTTGCAAGGGAAGAGCTGCCATATAGCTGCAGACGGCAGCAGCAGCACCCATGGACCAGTAGACAGCAGCAGCTGGATTACCAGGCCAGTGGTATGAGAGGCAGGCAGGCTGGGGCAGGGTTTGAGCTTTGCCCACAGGGCAGGCGGACAGGCAGTGTGGCATGTGCAGAAGGCAGGCAGACTGAGGCAGGCTTTGAGCTTTGCAATCTGGGCGGGCAGACAGGCAGCGTGGCATGAGAGGCAGTAGAGAAGGCAGGGCAGTCAGAGAGGCTGGCAAAGACTATGTGACTGCCAGTCAGATAGGCTGGCAAAGACATTTTCATTATTGTCGATATTGATACCAATACCAATTGCAAAGATTTTATTTTGGTTATCGGTATCGTTTGCAGTTCTGAAACAGAGTTAATGCACTCTGAAAAAATTGTTCATTGTCGAATTTTGATAATAAATTAAAGTTTAATAATGAAAACGTGAAAGTTTAGTTATTGATATAAATGAATTAAAGTATGTACGGTAAGGAACTAAGTACATATATTTCATTTATGTTGATGTGGATAAAATAGTAAATATTCCTCAAATTCTGAAATAATTTCCATGTTTTTTGGCGTTTATGTCTTCTTGCAATGTATGGAGTTGAATGTTTTAAAATTGTAATTCTAATGAATTTGTATGTTTTTTGGAGTTTAAGCTAGAGTCAAAATGATTTTGAGATGTTTTTGAAGAGGAAAGTTTTTAGTTTTAAAAACTGTTGTGCATTTAACATTTTTTTTAAATGTAAAGTTTTTTGTTTTGGTAAATCTAACTAAACTAACTCCTACATCTATCTATCTATCTATCTATCTATCTATCTATCTATCTAGGAATTGGGGGGGAGGGGGGACACACAGACAGCTCACAACAAACAACACAGGGAGAGGTACAAAACTGAAATGAAACCTAAATCAATCTAATCCTATTCTAAATAAATCCAAAAACAGGGGAAGGGAATCAGGAATGGAATAGATACAAGGAGTAGGGGAGGATTCAATGGAGGGTAGGGAGAAAGAACACAGTGTAGCTGGGGGTGGGGTGGGTCCTCTCCCAGAGCCCACGGGATGTGGGAGAGCTCACAGGGGAATTAGCAGCTGTCTGGTTACAACCTTCAGCCCTTTTTATTGGGCTATGCTACGTGGGTACCTAGTGGGGTCCCCACCCTTGACCTCCAACCTCCCCTTATAGCCAAAGCCTGCCTCGCCAAGTAGCATGTCTGTCAGGCATCTTGCCCTGCGCGGCCCCTGGCTTAGTCCCTTCTGTCTGACCTGTTCTTGGTCTGGATCCTCTGAGGAAGGTCGGGCCCAGTCGGGGTCCCTGGGGTCCGGGCTGCGAGTCTGGTCCGGAGAGGAAGGAAGCTCTGACAGCGAGCTCCTTCTGCTAGCTTCCCCCTGCTCTAACTGAGCTTCAGGCCTTTATAGACCCCAAGCATGCTCAGTGCCATTTGGCCCTACTGAGCACGCTCCTACCCATACATCCTGGTTACCTTGGCCTTGTGGCTGGGGAACTTCCTGGCCAGGCCTTGTGGATAGGGAACTTCCCTGGTCAGGCCTTGTGGATAGGGAGCTACCCTGGACAGGTCTTGTGGATAGGGAGCTACCCTGGCCAGGCCTTGTGGATAGGGAGCTTCCTGAATGGGAAAGCCACCCTATTACACACACACATACCCTGTTTTAAAAAACAAAGGCCCAGGAAGGGACCTTGGGGTCCAAAAAAAGAAAATAGAAAGGACAACACCCACCCATCCTCTCCTGGGCAACTTAACTTCATGACTGCTGCTTCCCCAATTATTGGCGGGTTAACGTCACCCAATCAGGGTTTTGCAGCCCTGCCCAGTGTGCATGCTGGCTGAGTAGCGGGAAAGAAAGTCTACGTGTTTCAAGTCCTTTCCTGGCACATGGCGGATTGAAAAGGAGAAGGATTGTAAGGCCAGATACCAACGGGTTAATCGGGCATTGGAGTCCTTCATAACCTCCAACCATTTGAGAGGGGCGTGATTGGTGGTCACCCGAAAGGGCTGGACTAATAAGTAATATTTAAAGGTGTCTTGGGTCCACCGAATGGCTAAACATTCCCTCTCAATGGTCAAATAGTTTCTTTCAGCCGGAAGGAGTTTCCAACAAATATAAGCAACTGGATGGTCACCGTCGGGCCACTCTTGGGATAGAACCATTGCGATCGTAACGGAAGAGGTGTCAGTGGTCACGTCAAAGGGCCTGGTGAAATCTGGACAGTGAAAGAAAGTAATTTCTTTAGGGTCTGGTACGTCCGGTCGGCGGCTGGGTGCCAGAGGAGTCGGGCGGGTGCATTCTTTCATAGTCTTTCCGTAAAGGGAAACAAGATGTCAGTGCAGTTGGGAATATACTTTCTATAGAAATTTACCGAGCCTAGAAAGGAGGCGAGGTCCTTCTTTCTTACTGGTTGGCGGCTAGCCCATATGGCTTGTATCTTTGAATCCTGCAGCTGTATGACCCCTTTTCCGATGAAATGTCCCAGGAAATTAGTTTCTCAGTGTTCGATGTAGCATTTTTTTGGATTGGCCGCTAGGCGGGCATCTCGGAGGGTCTCCAAAACTTTCTGTACGTGTCTTAAATGCTCCTCCTTGCCCCCTTGTCCAACCAGGTCTCTGTAATGCACACAAGGTCTGCCGCCTCATCCAAGATCAGGTCCTGGATGACTGGGGTCTTATTCACGATGGACCTTGCGTTCAACAGCATCAGCCCTTTACGGGTGGACCCTGGTCCAGGGGGAGTTGGGGTGTGGGGAGCGACTCTCTCAACCTCTATCAGAGACCTTGGTCCCCTAAGGGTCTGAGTCACCCACCCCCTTGGACCATACCGTCCACATCCCATAACCACCCCTATGGCTGCTTCTCCCCTCCTGACCCCTCGACTGTTCACCCTTCCTCCAGAGTCCCCAATCCCCCCATAATCCTTCCCCCCACTCCCCATAGCTCCCATCCCCATATTCCCCCCCCCCAAACCGGTCCTCCTGGTGCCACCAGGAGCCAGCATCCCCCCTCCCCCTGCCACCAGGAGTGGGGCAGAGACCCCCACCTGCTGCCAGCAGGTGGACCCACCTCCAGCACATCCCCCTGCTGCCACCAAGGGTTAGCGCTAGTAATACCTCCTCTCCCCTCCCTTCCTCCCCCTTCCCCATCCCAAACATACCACCCCAACTTTTCCCATAAAACTCCCCCCCCCCAATAATACACCTAAATGGACTCAAACAACTGATATTTCCCCCTGGACCCCCTGCGGCCCTCAAAGGGCCTCACCCTTTGGCCGCAGCTCTTCGACTGTGGCCCTTCAGCTTGCGGCTAGGGTTGAAGCGGCAGCAGCTTTTACCACACCGCGATTCCATTTTGCCATTTCGGAATTACCCGCTTTTCTGCCAACATTCCACTAATTCTGCCGGCATTCTTCAAATTAGGAAAATATTGGGAAAATTGCAGAATTGTCAGAAACTGTTGGAAAACCACAGTTCCGTTACTTCGTAATGCTGGCGGAATGGCGGAAGTAGCAAAAATGGCATGTTTACGCTATTTGTGAAGCCTGTGGAAGTAGTGGAATGAAATTAGCGAACTGCAGAAGTAGCGGAATGAAACTAGCGGAATGAAAGCCTCTGCCACGCCGTACCACTAATTGCGGAAATGCTGTTTCCAGCGGAAATAGCTACTGCTGCAACTTTCCACTACAGCCCTGTTTGCGGCCCTTTGGCTTGAGGCCTGTGGCAGAGACGCAGGCAGCTCCTTCTAAAGCCCCCCCCCTTCAGTCAGCTTCCGGGTCCAGGGTCGGGGTCAGGCCAGGACACCCTGCTCAGGTGTGCTGGCTTCCCTGCCCCCCCCATCCGATACTGACAGCTCTTTTCTTTCCGCAGGTGTCACAGTGAGAGATGAAAGCGGCAACAGGGATGGCCCGACAGGCTCAGCATGGCTCAACGGCGGTGGCAACAACACCCACAGGCGCCTCACCTGGTGGAAAAGGTGAGTCCTGTGCTGCTTCTACTGCCAGCGGCTTCTTTTAAAGCCCCACCCCCAGTCAGCTTCTGGGTCCGGGGTCGGGGTCAGGCCGGGACACCCTGCTCAGGTGTGCCGACTTCCCTGCCCTCCCCTCCGATACTGACATTTCATTTCTCTCTGCAGGTGTCACAGCGGGAGACGGGAGTGGCACAGGGATGGCCCAGCAGGTTCAGCATGGCTCAACGGTGGCGGCAACGACACCCGCAGGTACCTCGCCCAATGGAAAAGGTTACGACCTTAGTCCCTTTTTATCGGGGCTATGCTACATGGGTACCCAATGGGGTCCCCACCCTTGACCTCCAACCTCCCCTTATAGCCAAAGCCAAGTAGCGTGTATGTCAGGCATCTTGCCCTGTGGGGCCCCTGGTTCAGTCCCTTCTGTCTGACCTGTTCTTGGTCTGGATCCTCTGAGAAAGGTCGGGCCCAATCCGGGTCCCTGGGGTCCAGTCTGCAATTCCAGTCTGGAGAGGAAGGGAGCTCTGACAGCGAGCTCCTTCCCTTAGCTTCCCACTTCTCTAACTGAGCTTCAGGCCTTTATAGACCCCAAGCATGGTCAGTGCCATTTGGCCCTACTGAGCACGCTCCTACCCTTACATCCTGGTTACCCTGGCCTTGTGACTGGGGAACTTCCTGGCCAGGCCTTATGAATAGGGAACTTCCTTGCTCAGGCCTTGTGGATAGGGAGCTACCCTGGTCCGGCCTTGTAGATAGGGAGCTTCCTGAATGGGAAAGCCACCCTATTACAGAGGGGTAAAAAATAAAATTAACACCTAAATCTATCTAATCACATCTAAGTAAATGAAACTAGGGAGGTAAATGTGTGGCATGGGTGAAATAAGAGGAGGATGGCAATGGATTAGGAATAGGAACACAAACTGCTGGGAGTCCAAAGGAGACGTCTGAAAACGCCTGCTGTCAGGAACAGTGGCTAGCTCAGAATGTGTTGGAAGGGGGAAGGGCAATGACTTTTGTTACTTACTGCACCTGCCTTACCACAAGTCCCATTGGCTCTGTGCAGCCTAGCCCCATGTCCCCCATGTCCAATTGCAGACTGTGAAGCCAGTGGTCTGAGGAAAATAGGGATGGTGATTGGGCAGGCTGGCTGCTACTCCAAGCCTCTCCACCCCTGGTGCCAGGATGTCTGCTCCTCAGTTTCCCCCGCCCTCCCTAGGCCTTCCAGTCACGTTTTCCCCGCCCAAACTCATCCAAAGTCACCCAAACGATACCGAACTGTTCGGTTGGTTCGAGTTTGGTTCGGCCATTCGGTTCGGTCATCCGAACAGACTGAGTTCGGTCCGAACTTCGAACATCCGAATCGTGTTTACACATCCCTACCTGTGGGCAAAGCTGAAGCCCTGCCCCAGTCTGCCTACCTCTCATGCCAAGGTGCCTGCCTGCCTGTCCTGGCAACCCTGGGTGATGTGCCCCACTGGCCTGGTAATCCTGTCTGCTGGTCCGTGGGTGCTCTGCCCTGGCAAATCCAAATGTGCCCACGCAATCCTGCTGCTGCCATCTGCTGCTGTATGGGAGCTCTTCCCTTGTAAATCTTACCATCCTGGCTCCATGGGTTCTGTGCACAGGTAAAATCCTGCTGCTGCTGTCTGTGCTGTTCCATGGGTTCTGTGCCCTGCCCAGTCAATCCAATGTCTGCTGCTGCTGCCAATGCCACCTCTGATGTCTGTGCCATGGGTTCTGTTCCCAGGTACTCTAATGTTGGCTGCTGCTGCCAATGCCGCTCTGCTGTCTATGCCACGGGTTCTGTGCCCGGGTACTCCAATGTCTGCTGCTGCTGTCAATGCCTCCTCTGCTGTCTGTGCCACGGGTTCTGCGCCCAGGTACTCCAATGTCTGCAGCTGCTGACAATGCCGCCTCTTGTGTCTGTGCCACAAGTTCTGTGCCTGGGTACTCCAATGTCCGGGTACTCTAATGTCTGCTGCTGCTGCCAATGCCACCTCTGCTGTCTGTGCCATGGGTTCTGTGCCCGGGTAATCCAATGTCTGCTGCTGCTGCCAATGCCACCTCTGCTGTCTGTGCCACAGGTTCTGTGCCTGGGTACCCCATTGTCTGCTGCTGCTGCCAGAAGCCCCTCCTTCAGTTCCCTGAAGGCCTACAAGAGGTGTGAAGCACTCCAGAGTGCCACTGGAGCTGGACCTACTGCCGATCCTGGGGCAGGAACCCCAGAACCACCAGGTAGGTCAATCCCTAGGGTGGGGTTGCTCTTTTTTTTTTGTAATTTTTTTTTACCAAGCTGGGCAGGGTGGGGGAGGGGTGGGAAAGTAATCCCTGGCACCCCTTCCACCCGCACAGGCTGGAAGTGGGTTCCTCCCGCCCCACGAACAGGTTCAGTGAAACCAAACAAGTTCAGGACAAACAGCCCAAACCCGAATGGTTTTGGGGGAACTGAACAGGCCAAACACCGAACCCCCCCAGTGTTCGCACATCCATAGCTGCCACACTAGTCCTAGGACCCACTGTCAGGGTTCTAGGGCCATCATTCCACTCACGGAGAGCCATCATTCCACCTCATCAAGAAACAGTCAGCCACTCCAGCCCCAGGATCCACCATCAGGGTTCTGGGGCCTACATTCCAGGCAGGGAGGGCTGTCATTCCACTTCAGGGTTCTGGGACCGTCATTCCACTCATGGAGAGTTGTCATTCCACCGCATCAAGAAACAGCAAGCCACTCCAGCCCCAGGACCCACCATCAGGGTTCTGGGGCCGTCATTCCACTGACCCACATGGAGGGTCCTTATTCACTTACGGGAGAGCTGGCTTTGCTCCTGTTTGACACAGGCATCAATTCTGGAATCAAGAAACAGTCAGCCATTCCAGCCCCAGGACTCACCATCAGGGTTCTGGGACCTACGTTCCAGGGAGGGAGGGCTATCCATCCACGTCATCCAGAAGCAATAGGGGTGCTGCTGCTGTTCAGCCTGCTGCTGGTGCTGCTACTGCTAGGGCAGGGCCCCGATTCTTCCACGGAATTTTTAAAAAAATTCCGCGGGAGCCAGGGCCCAATTCTGCGCCTCGG
>QEPC01007501.1:1218894-1274416 GCA_003113815.1 Sphenodon punctatus | reverse complement strand
ACCTTCCTTCCTGCAATTCCCTTGAGTGAGTCGTGCGTAAGTGAGAGAGTGCGAGGTGAGTGAGTGGGTGTGCGCGAGTCCCCTCCCAGCCGGGAACCCTCCCTATACCTCCCCCTGGAACCACATTGAGTGTGTGTAGCCTGTCCTCCCCCTCTCAAGCCATGGTGTTCCCCCTCCTTCACTGCCTCCACCGCACTGTCGCCCCACCTCCTTTGTCCCTGAGTGCACGTACTAGGGTGTGTGGGGTACCTGGTGGCCTCTCTGCGATCAGGGCACCCTATGATGATAGAGGCCTGTTCTCTTTGATTAGAGGTTATGGCCACAACTCTATCCTGACGGGCATCATCAGTCCTCATTTCCTGCGTGATCGATAGAGGCCCCCCTTAGGGTACTGTGCGAGTGGAGGAAGCACGAGTGGGTTCTTCTATTCCCCCCTCCCCGGCGACAGGTATCCACAGACCAAACGTGCTTCATGGCAATAATGATGACACCATCCGGAGGCAGAGCAGTTTGACCAGTGAAGCTGTTCTGTGTTTATGCTGTCACCCTAACTGGAGTCCATCAGATGGTAGCATAAATAAGGATAAATAGCTGGCAAACCCTGCACTGAAATTGTGAAGTCAGTAAGATAAGCCCTGAAGCCCCGTGGTAGGGATGGTTCAAAACAGACATTCTGATTTTGCAGAAAAGTTCAGCGAAATCAGAACGGCTGTTGGCATTTTGATCAGAATCCTAATCAAATGATTCACAGGTGTGAATGGCTGCAGACATTCTGCGCATGCAGAAAATGGTCACTGCCATACACCGAAATGGTGGCTGCTTTGACAAAACGCAGCAGGGGGTGCTACAGAGCTGAGCCAACTACCTCAGTGTGTTTGTCCAAATACTCTACCCTGGGGCTTTTTCTGCCACCACCTCGCTTTTGCACTTTGTGCTTTTGCTACCACCGCCTGAGTTCCAACAATCAGGGAATTCACACAACTCAGGCTATGCAAACCCCAGAAAGTTATAAACCCACAGCTTCCCAAGGGCACCCCGTTCCCTGGTTCCCCTTATCTGGTGTTCTCCCCCTTCCAGGAGGCAGAACCCTTGGAGCAACTCAGAGGTGCTTATCTTTGGGAGAGGCTGTCTTGGTTAAAAGAGTCAGAGGGGAATTCTTTTCTCCCTCTTTAGGCAGCTATGCCTCCAGTCAAAGGGAGGTAGTTTTGCAAAGAATAACACACACGCCTAGCGGAGTTAAGAAATATAAAAAGCTTAGAATTTACTGAAAGGGTTTAAAAGGTACACAAAGGCAATGAAGGGTAAGGAGACAGAATAAGGCCACTTTTTGATGAGAGTGTCACGATTGCATGATCCGCTCATGTGACTTTTGAAAATCCCGCGGGCTGGAATTAGACAAGATGTTCCACATGTTAAAGCTGGTCGTGCATTTTTTAAAAACAGTGAAATAAATACTCTGATGTCAGGATTTTCAAAAGTCACATGAGCGTATCGTGCGATCACAACCTGCTCATATAAAAGTGGCCTACGTCTTTGAGCAAGTCTCAGAGTCCAATTCGGTAGGCACAGGCACCCTTTTTGTATTCACATCTGTCTAAACTGTCTTTGTTCAGGCAGGGCAAACTGGATACTTGAAACTTACAGTTCTCTATGTGCTGTATGTAAATCACATGGAGTACAGTCCTTGGTTTCAATCTGGCATGAGTTTAGGTCTTGCAGACTTTAGAGCAGGCAGGAAGAGAAGAGAGCCAAGAAGGGGCCATCTGTCCCTTTTAGAATCCTATCCCCTTCTGCTGGGATTGGTCCATGGGACGTCACCTGGTCTCTGACCCAGTCCAATGCAGGGAGGTCTCTGTCCAGCCATGTGGTAAAAATCCAGTTCCTCAGGTCAGGAATGTGGTTAGGAATGTGGCTAGATTGCCATGTGCTCATAAGAGAAAGGAGGGCAGGTCCCACTCTTTCTAGGAATGTAGTGTTGTCCTGCCAGGGTTCCTCTACAGGCAAAGGCAGGGGCAAGGCTTTTTGCCACACCTACCACTTCAATGTAGGACAGCAGCTATTTTGCTCATGTACAATTTGCCAGAATTCATTTTGGTTTTTCCATCTGAATTCCAGTCGGAATGATCAAACTGTCCAGTTCCATTGAAATTGGAACTGGGGCAGAATTTCAGTTTCAGCCCTAACCCCATGTGGCAGGGTGGTGACAGATATAGATTCTATTTCATGTTTTAAGCTGTTCTTGGAGGTCTCCTAAGTAGGCCTGAAAAGAGCAATCACAGCAATGGTTTTTCTGTTGGAAATGGGTTATTCGCCTCCGTTCATACAACAAGGTAACTTAGCTCTTTTTTTTGGCCATTTCTCACTATTTTTTGCTATTTCCCAGCATTTGGGGGAGTATTTTGCTAGTTCATTAAATTGTTCAGTAAATTGCAATTGTTCAGTAAATTGAACACCCAGGTGAGAGGTCTATCGCTGCTATCTCCCTAACACAAAATGAATGGAGAGGGGCTAACACTATAGTTTATCTAGTACTAGCTAATAGTTGTAAAATTAATGGAAAGTGATGTAAATTGATGGAAAAACCTGGAAATTGATGAAAGATGATGGAAAATTGCAGGTGCCGATCTGGAAATGGTGAAAGTACAAATCACTGACCAGTGAGGAAATACCGATGAACAAGTGCAAGTGCTCCTGAAAGGTAGGTATTTCCTAACGGTAAGCAAACACTTACTTTTGCCTCAGCTCTGCTCCTGAGGATTTCCCTGGATATGTTCCAGACAGCAAACTCATGCAAACCAGTGTTCACTCCATGACTTATTCCTGGGTTTTAGTGGACAAAAATAATGCTTTCCCCCATGTTAGGTGTCTGGAACAGTGGCAAGTGTTACATGTAGAGACACCCTGTGTGTGCACACAGTAGTTATCAATTTCTCTTGCATTATTATTATTATTATTATTATTAACAAACATTTATATAGCGCCAGCAGTGTACCTGGCACTTTACAAAGTAATAAAATAGACACGGTCCCTGCCCCTAGGGCTTACAATCTGAGAGACAGGAGCTGGGGGAGAGACATAGGAAGGGGAACAGAGGGAGAGACAAGGGGTCTAACATTCATGAAGATGCGAGGTCTCAAGTGCACGTACTTGGCTTGGTTACGATGAGAATGACAGCAGGCAGGTCCATGTGGCAAGGATAAGGGTAAACTGATCGTAGGTATAGGAATAGTGGCTCAGCAGGGTAAAGAGTCAGACAGAGCAGAGCGAAAGAGGTGAGTTTTAAGGAGAGATTGCATTGCTATTGACTGCTCTTATTTGTCAGTGGAGCAAGATTGGATATGGCTTTAAAACAGTGAATGAGTAGAATGTTGAGGGAACACAGACCTTACACATAAGCAACTTTGCAGTGTACTAGGAATGAAGTTATAATTCCTGTGGACGAGGTGTTAACAAGTTTGTGGTGACCTGTGCACTTCTCTGGAGTATCCAAGGTAGCATTTCCAGGAACATGCAAAACCTAGGAGTTAATTTACTCTGCAGTTAAGCATGGCTATGTCAATGTTTGTGAATATAATCTGTGAGGTTCCTCCACTCTGAAAGTCACTTCTCCCAATGGCTCAACAGAACCCAAATTTGTTAACTTTCTGGCCAAACTGCACAACCCATTTCTGTGTGATAGTGTGGTGGAAGATATTGAGCAAGGGGACAGCTTTCCAGTCTGTATCTTTTTATATTTAAGCAATTTGACTATTTTTCTGATGTGCTGAAAAGTATTAAGTTGTAATCATTACTTTTCTTTTTATTAAATATTGTAATCCAGATCCATTGTCCATTGTCAGGTATCTTGGGAAGATCTCATTGCATACCATGCTGTTATAAGCACTGTTGCCATGACAATGATGTACTATTATGATCTGATTAAACTTTAATAGAAATCAGTGGCAGAGGCTACCAAATGGTGGGGTCATGATCCGATCTCTATGACCAAACTCCTGGTGACTTCAGTGGTGTCAGAATCGAGAAAATACTACACAGTGCCAGTGTATCAGGGTGACTGGGGCAGCAAAAAAGAATTTCTTTAGAGAGGGCCTGATAGTGACATTTGTTCAGCTACTTGTTGGGACTGCTGGTTGCTTTGGTAATAGTTGTTTGTTTTAGAGGTATGCAGTGGGTTCAGCTCAGAGCACAGTAAGTATTGGTGAGTTTGATGTAGAGTGTGTTTCATTGCAAAAGTCCGGGAGAGCAGAATAAAATCCAAGCCTAAAAGTCTGAGTCACCTAAGCCAAGCACCTTACTAATACAAATAAGTTGATTTCAGTGTGTGGCAGCTGTTGTTGACATGAGCTCCAAAGTTTGTTCCTAGCATGAAATCTAATGATGAATGAAAATCAAGATCTGTAACAGCCATTACATTAGGACTCGCACACAAATGGTAGGATATTAGAGGATGGAGCACATATGGACAGGAGGACAGAACAAGAAAGTGACACAGAAAAGTTTTTGTCGGAGGGGAGGGAAAAAGAGGCTCCACAGCTACGTTATCCAGAAGAGCTCCTAGCTTTATTTAATTTATTTATTCATTGTTTATTTATTTATTTTCACCATTTATATCCTGCCTCTCCTGCCTAGGCAGCTTGAGGTGGCTTACAAAAATTAAAATATTTTTAAATATACATAAAATATATAAAATACATAAAAGGGAGGCATAAAAAGAAAATTAAAAACCCATCCTCCACACCCACCCTCACCCCTCTCTCTCACCAAAGGCCTGGCAGAACAGCCAGGTCTTGTAGTGTCGTTGAAATGAGCCGAGGTCCAGCGCCTCATTAATCCAGGGAAAGTGGAGGAGACGCCACTTGACTGATCTCTGTATTTCTAGCACACACTTTTTTCTTCCTGTATTTGAAGGAGCTATCTGAACGATTGCATCTTTTAAACATTTGGTAAGTGGAATTTCAATGGGCCGAAACCTCCCTGATCAATGTTGCTCCAAGTTTTTCCTGCTGCATCTCATCCAAGACTTCCAGACTGTGGCCAAGTGGAAGAAATTGCCACAGAGAAAGTTACCTCTCAGCATATTTTTCAGTAATACAGTTACTGCAAAAAAAGAAAAAAAAGACCCCCTCCCACCCAAGACAAAAACCCTATGGCAGGAAGCCAAGTTGGAATCTGAGTTTCAAGCCATAGTATTACACATAAAGATGTATTGCAATGGAGAAAGCAGTTATTTCCTTGCTACAGACAGTTACAGCAGTTAAAATGGGAATTGCAATCATAAAAAGAAATCCTGGGAATCGCAAAGACTAGACTTAAACTCCATATTAGCTCTTGGGGTATTTTTGTAGTCCAGGTGCACATCTCTTGCAAATAACTCACAAAGTAGTGACTCTTCAACTGTGCCCTTTTAGGACATTGTCACCTGCACACAGGTGCACAATATCCCCAAAGGAATGTTGGTTACCATTAACCATTTGTATATGTGACCAGAAAGGCCCTGTTCATTTTACTATAGGGTAGATTTATACCCTGGCCTGGGGTAGAAATCTACCCCATCACATTTCATATTAGTTTAGTTTGCACATTCAAGCAATTTAAGTGCCAAAGAATTGGGGTAAAAACTACCCCATGAGCCACACAATATTGTATTTTTCAAGGGGTAAGAAGATGAGGGTTTTAAACAGTGCTTTTTTTAAAGCACAGCACAACTATTAATTAAACCTCTAACTGTTCTCGATGTTAAGTATTACTTGCTTCATATGTGAGAAAAGGAAAATAAGAGCTTTCTGTCATAAGCTAGAACTGTAATGATATCCCAGCTTGGATTCAGTTTTCAACAAATCCAGTCATTCTGATTGTTCTGGCAAAACATGGATTGGAATATGATCCAATCCACATTTTGCCAGAATAATTGGATTGATTTCCCCTTGTTAGGGATGGGCGAACGCGGTGCAGATAGAACCAAATTTCTGAACCGAACTCTTCAAATCAAATTAGCTTTATTGTGTAGCCACTGGCTTTTACAATAACCAAGAATGAATACAATAGAGTAAAATAAAATAGATAGAATAATGTAGTTAAAATGCATGTTACAGCAAGATTGCAATATAAACAGTACCAATAAGATAGCCGTAATCCCACAAGGGATACCTCACCTCCTACCCGACATCCCCATAACCTAAGTAACCCAAACGAATTTAAAAAGAAGCCTCTCACCAAAATATCCCAGAACTAGCAGAGTTCGGCTCCTTTAATGGAGTGTTAGAAAAAGAGAGTCCTTCACACATGGCCAGGACAATCTAAATTCTGGCTGCCCCTTATTTCCCAGCTGAGTTGGCCCATGGGCTACACATTACCCCATTCCGACCTGGGGTTAAAACCCATCTATAAGCGCTGTCCCCTATTTAGGAAAAAAAACCTATTGTGGGGGATAATTAACTAGGCGTAATTATAATTGCTCGTCGGGTATGCAAAATGGCCAGACCTAGCGCCGCAACAGCCCTGGTCGTAACCGAGTCCACCGGGCTTAAAAGTCTGCGCATCTCCCAGTCAGCCCCGCGTGCACTGTCCCTCATGCCGCCAAGGTATTTAGTTCTAAGGCCTGTTAGTGAGGGGCAACCAAGAAGAATGTGTTCCACTGTGTCTACTTCCCCTAGATTACATAGCTGGCACACTCTCAGTGCCCATGGGGTTTTCTTATAGCGGCCCTCTACTAAAGCAGAGGAAAATTAATTGGTATGGAGCTTAAAGAAGGCTACCTGCTTTGCTGCATCCATCCAATTGAAGAGATAGAATTCTACTGAACCCCGGGGGTTAAAGGGAAAATACTTAGGGGCCTACTTCTGTTCGACTAGGAGCGCTATTTCCGTCTGCAGTGTTTGGTCATCTATCCTCCTCTTAATTAGCTGTCTTGCAGCCCTATATCCAATAGGCCTCAGGCTCTCCACTGAAAACCCCAAGTAATGAACCTCCTTCTCAACCAACCGACTCCATGGGGCCAGAAGGCCTCCCTCTATTGCCATAGATAAGAGAGAGGCTTTGCAGGGGGGGAAAAGTATCATTTTTAGCCATACAATGACCAAGACCTGCAGTGCATGAGCTCTGAGGGGGAGGCTGGACGACTCCCTCCTCAGTAGAATCTGTGGCAGTCCTCGAGGAGCACCCAGGATAGCCCTGAGAAATCTATTCTGAATGCTTTCGAGATGCTGGAGAAAATATACACCCCAGACTGAGAAAGTGTAAAACTGGCTTATAACTTTCGTTTTGAATAGTCGAAGTGCTGGTGGTACTAATTTCCCTCCCTGGCCGTAGTAGAATTTAATAATTGATGTCATTGTTTTCCTAGCCAACATGGTTGCTGCCTCTAGGTGGTCTCTCCAGCTAAGACGGGAGGAGAAAATCACCCCGAGGTACTTGTACTGTTGTACTTGCTCTATATTTTTTGTCCCAATTACCCATGGGCGGGTTTCTGAGTGCCCTCTAGCTCTAACCACCAGGACCTTTGTTTTTTCAAAATTTATTTGCAGATGTTCCTTTTGGCAATAGGCTCCGAATGCTTGCATTGTTCGTTTTAGTCCTATTTGTGTCTGTGACATTAGTACTGTATCGTCTGCATAAAGTAGAAGAGTAACTCTACGTGGGCCAACCTTAGGGGCATGCGTGTTAATAAGTGTCATAGCCTGAATTATGTCATTGATGTATAACTTAAAGAGCGCCGGGGCCAGGAGGCATCCCTGTCTCACCCCGGCCCGACCGAACAGTTTGGTCATGTTCGGATGAGTTCGGATGAGTTCGTGGGCGGGGAAAACGTCTTTTCAGGGCCAAAAAATAGGTTTCGGTTTCGTTTTGGTTTTGGTTTTGTTTCGGTTTTGATAGCGCTATTCAGCCAAACCAAACTTGGCTGAACCGAACCATCGAACCCAAACTTGGGTTTTGAACCGAACAACTGAATGTCCGAACATCCAAACCGCAATTTGTTCACCCATCCCTACCCCTTGTACTGCACATGTGCAATGTGGGTATGAAATGATGGTGCTCAGCAATTGGGACTTTAAAAGGAATTCCACCGTGACTTAAATCCATGGTGGAATTCCAACCAAAGTTCCCAAAATATGGAAAATTTCCGTAAAGATGAAATGCCAGTTTCACTGTAGCCGTATGAAGAGGAAGAGTAGTTATATGGAGCAACTCTCTCCAGTAGCCTTTGACTCCAGGTGTTAAATAGATCAAAACACTAATTTTTATTGGACTGAGTATTGTTTCTAGCTTAAATAAAGAATCTTAGCAGCACTTTTAATATTGCTTGCCTGTTTTTTAGAGGTGTGCACCAGGGACCCATATCATTTTAATTTTTGTTTTTTCATTTTTGTTATTTAAATCTGTCATTTTCGTTTTCATAAATATCAAATTGTCACTTTCGTTTTTGCTTTCCATTGGTTTCAATGGAAAACACATTTACAGCTGTAACCTTTTCATTTTTCACTATATTTGGCTGGCACTTGAAGTGATTATATCTCCAATGGAAGGCATTATGTGTACCAAATTTCAAAAAGAGTGGATAAAGGACTCCAATTTTAGAAGCAGTTGCATTAATTTATTTTGCAAAAATCTTCATATATATTCTTAGGTGTAACTTATTTTTCTCACATTTAATGTAGATGAAACTTGAAAAATGTATACCCCTTCCAATATTTACTATCTCCACAAACTTTCCGAAGGATTGGATAAAGGGTCCTGGTGGTATAAGCAATTAACTTATAAATGTATGTCTGAATGTAACATCTTTGTTGTTCAACCAGTGTACATGAAATTTGGTGGGAATCTATATCACACTTTCAAAATTATCTCTGCCAAACATCAGAAAGTTGTGATGAAGGGTCCCAATTTTCTATGCCTGCACAGTATATGCAGAGAAGGAACCTATTCCAGGGATTCTCTTACGTGTCACTGTGGTATAAGATCTGTCTCTTATACACATCTAGATGTGTATAAGAGACAGTCCCAACATCTCTCCCCCACTTGTTACTGGGAGCTCAGATGCATCTGTTTAGGAAAGAGCCAATAGAGATTCTCTTATGTCCTCTGTCACAGTGCTGCAGGATATGATTGTGATGATAATTGGCCAGCTTGAATGTGTAAACTATGTCTCCTGATTTCTGGGATGCTATCCCCAAAGTCCCTGTTATGGCCCTCCTATGCCCACCTCAGGGCCCCCCCTATGCCTGCCTCAAAGCCACTACTGATTGGTCCTGTAAAGCTAGAAGCATGCAGTAAACTCCACTTTAGAGAAAATGTCAGAGCCAGAATCAGTATACTGATGTTCCACCCACATTTTAAACTTCTGGTCTTTGCTGTGAAGCCTTGTGTGACAAAGTTGGCATATAGAATCAGAACCTGAAACTCTAGCTGTTTTGGGTGGGGGGAGGAAGTGGAGAAAGTTGGTGGTCAGGAATGCAGCTTTGCATTTATTCGTCTTTTCTTGGACCACTGTGAAATGCAGTTCATCTGTCATCCCTGTTTGAAACATTCTGAAGGAACTGCCAAATGGGTACTTATGCTCTCTCTGTACCATACGCTCAGTAATATTGACACTATAGAACGTGTGTGCATTTTTGTCTGTTAGCCTTTGGGTCAACATAAAATCTGCCATAGAGTTACTGCGCCAGATGGTGCACTGTGACTTTGTAGGAGAGCTGCCAGTGCTGATGGTTGTCTTCGCTTAAGATCTTTACAAAAATATACAGATTTGTCCATAGGTTCTGATTTTAGGGAGAACATTTTGCAAACTCCTGACCTCCCCCCCACCCCACCCCCAGTGAACATGAGAATATCCACTTCAATGGGAAAATAGGATGGGTAGTGTCTTTTTGAATTTACACCTGCTAGGATAGCATTTCCAAAAGTGTTTTACTTGCCCCTGGGGGATGATTTATTAGTTGGAGGGGACTGCAAAAGATACACATTATGAATATTATTACATCAGCAATGTACCTGGCACTGTACAATCAATAGTTACAGACAGGTCCCTACCCCCAAGGGGCTTACAATCTAAGAGACAAAGGAGAGGTGAGCATCAGGAGAGAAGAGTACATTCATGAGGTAGAGAAGTTGCATGCACATGTGCTTCATTTAATTACAGGGAACTAGATTTTGAGTGAGGGGAGAGGATGCAGTTTCGCTCATGATGAGCTAGGGAAAGCCTAATCAAAGAGGGGGATTTTCAGGAAGGATTTGAAAGTTGGGAGGGAGGGAGCAGAGCAAATTTATCCAGGAAGGGCATTCCAGGAATGAGGGACAGCAAGGGAGAAGGGCTCAAGATGTTTAAAGGAGCAAGGGGGTTGCGAGCAGGTGAGGGTAGGAGCAGTGGAAGAGTGAAGCACCCAGGTAGGGGTGTGGTGAAATACAAAAGCGGAGAGTTATAGGGGAGAAAAGCCATGAAGAGACTTGAAAGTGAAGACCAGGAGCTTCTGCTGAATGTGTTCACGTAGATGGAGCCAGTGTAGGGTGGAGAGGAGAGGCTGAACGTGGTTAAAGATCAATGGGCAAGGTGGATGACTTTGGCAGCAGAACATTGACTGGAGATGAAGAGGGTGAGATCAGAGCAGGGGAGACCTGTAAGAAGGAAGTTACAATAATCAAGGTGAGTGATGACTAGAGCTTGGACTAGGGTTTTTGCAGTGGAAACAGTAAGGTAGGGCTGGATTTTAGCAATATTATACAGAGCGAAATGACAGGATTTGGCAACAGCCTGGATCTGAGATGTAAAGGAGAGGGAGGAGTCAAAGATGAACCCCAGCCTATGCACCTGAAGGACAGGTTAGATGGTGAAACCCTCAAATAGAGATGGAAGTAGGGAGGGTGGATGTTTTGGGGGGAGAAGATGTAGAGTTCAGTCTTGGTCATATTAAACTTCAGTTGGTGGTGACACATCAAAGCAGAGATGTCGGAGAGACAGTCAGCGATATGAGACTGGATGGAGTGGGAGAGCACAGGTGTGGCGGGACAGAGCTGTGCATCATCAGCATACACAGGTGATACTGGAAGCTGTGAGATTCAATGAGTTCACCCAGAAAAAGACTGTAAAGGGAGAAGAGAAGAGGGCCCAGGACAGAACCTTGGGGAACTCCTGCAGAGCAGGAATGCGATGGAGAGGAGGTGCCAGCAAAAGAAAAATGGAAGGAGCGGTTTGAGCGATACGAAGGAACCAGTTGAGAAGAGTCCTGGAAACCAAGGGAGTGTAGCAAATCCAGGAGGAGGCCATGGTCGATAGTGTCAAAGGTGGCAGAGAGATAGAGGAGGACAAGAATGGAGCTGAGGCCCTTAGTCTTAGCTAAGAGAAGGTCACTGGTGATTTTGGCGACGGTGTTCTCAGTCAATTTTTAAAAATTTATTTATTTAAAATTTATATCCCACCCCTCCTGCCCACAGGGCAGCTCGGGGCAGCGAACAACACTCAATTAAATTTTTAAAAAACAATTTAAAACAATTAAAAATACAATACAATGTGGGGAAACCCCCCCACCCCACCCCTTCCCCTTGCCAAAAGTCAAGTGGCGATGGCGAAAGCCCAATTGCATGGGGTCAAGGAAGGAATTAGAAGAGCAGAAATCAAGACAGCGCATATAGATAGCCCACAGCAGGAGACTGGAAGCAAAGGGTAGGAGGAAAATGGGGTGACAGTTGAATGGGTCAGAGGGTCAAGCGTGGCCTTTTTAAGGACAGGGGAAACAGTGGTGTATTTTGAAAGCCAATGAAAATGACCCAGTAGAGAGGGAGAGATTAATTATGTGCAGCAGAGAAGGCGCAGTGGTGGTGGCAATCACTGTTCGAAGGTGAGAGGGGATGGGGTCAAGGGGTCAGGTGGAGGGGTTGGATGAATAGAGGAGGGATGTGACCTCATCAAGGGAAGCTAGGAAGAAGGAGACGATAAGAGAGGCAGGAGGGGGAAATAGCAGGGAAGGAAATGGGGGAGGGAGAGGGTTGAGAAGCAATAGTAAGGCGGAGTTTATTAATCTTGTTGAAAAACGAGAGAAGATCCTTGTAGAGAGAGGGGGTGGGGGGAGAGGACAAGGTGGCTTCAGAAGGAAGCAAATGTTGAGAAGAGATGACAAGGGTTGTGGAGATTCGATTAATGTGGAGTAATAGCGGTCTTTGGCCAGGGAAAGGGCATTACTAAATACAGAAAGAGCAAACTTAAAGTGGAGAAAGTCAGAAAATGCATGAGACTTCCACCAGAGGCGCTCAGTGGCTTGAGAGCAGGATTGGAGGTGGTGGATGGTAGGGGTGAGCCAAGGACAGGGGTCTATGTGACTGATAGGATGGCACGAGAAGGGAGTCAAGGGAGTAGGAAAGGACTAAGTTGAAGGTGGAGACAGCAGAGTCTGGGTAGGTGGTAGAGGAGGCAGGTGAAAGAAGGGGGGAGAGGGAGGAAGCAAAGGTCAGAGGGTCGATGGATTGAAGGTAACTGAAAGAGTGAGAGGTTGGTGAAGTGGGAGGGGGTGAGTGGTGGACACAAAATGAAGCAAGGTGATGGTCAGAGGGAGGAAGGGCATTAAGGGAGAGTTCTGAGAGAGAAACATTTTTTTTTGATAAGATTAGTTCAAGGGAATGGCTGTCATGATGCATTGGGCAGTCGGTCCACAGGTGAAGGTCAAAAGAATAGGTCAGTGAAAGGAAGCAGGAAGCAGCAGGGTCATAGGGGGTATCCACGTGGATATTGAAGTTCCCCAAGACTGAGGGTGGGAATATTGTGGTCAGAAAGTAAGACGTGTCAAAGTCAGAGAAAAAAGAGGAGAGGGAGCCTGGGGGATGGTAGATGACAGCAACACGGGGATGGAGGGGGGGACTAGAGGCGATCACAATGGCCCTTAAAAGAAGAGCAAGAGTGAGAGGGAGGAGTGCTGCTGAAGGGTTGGAACTGGCAAGATTTGGCAATGAGTAGGCCAATTCCACCACCATGGTCTCAAAGACTGGTGAGTGAGTGAAGGAGAGGCCACCAAGGGAGAGGGCAGCAGGAGTGGCAGTGTTATGGGGGAATCCACGTTTCTGTAAGGGCAAGGAGCTGGAGGGAGTGGGAGAGGAAGAGATTGAGATCTGTTCCCAGCTTTAATATTTATAAATAGGGTTGGCTGCCATTGCAAGGGTGGGTAAATCTTCAATCTCGGGCAGAAAAGATCCCTGTCCCTATCATCCCATTTTTCTGGCCAGGGTAAAGACCTGATGGCTTATACCATTCACAAAGAAGCATGCAGAGAGACAGAGGCTAGAGGCGGGAATGGCACTCTGGTAGCAAGTCAGAGTCCCTGAGTTCTATTCCCATATCTGCCTTTGATGGAAACCACTTGGAAGCCCAGTGGTTCATACATCTACTGCTGAGATGGAGGAATCTACAGGAGACAGTCTTCTGCTGGGCCCCTCCTCCCACCTTCCAATGCTCCCATTTTAAAATCATTCAATTAAAAATTAACCTTTTTAAGAAGGCCTAATGGTTTGTAAAATATTAATAGATGCACTTCTCAGTCTCTGAGAAGATTGAGAAGGTTGTAAATTCATTCTTGATTAGATTTTTATTGATTTAATACACAATGAAGACACCATAAAGCACATGCTTGAAAATTAACATATCTTGCATATTTCCGTGCCATCCATATTGAAAACTAAACTGTACACTAATCAGCCTCAGCAAGAGAAACAGCAGGCCTTTCAGCTGATGGTACTGAGTGATCATTATCTTATCTGGTTTTATGAACTGAGTCCTTGTGCAGAAGGCCGGAAGAAGGTCTAGTTGCCATTTAAGACCCTGAAAATGGGCTTTAGGTGGGACATTAGTATGGGGAACATGGGAACTGTTGTTTTAAAATATAAATGCACTTGGCATGAGTGGGTGTTAGCACTACTGTAGTAGGCTTTGCAAAAACATAAACTCTAATATAGCTGGAAAAAACAGTGGATTTGATATTTGTGAAAATATTATTTTCAGTTTTGCATAGCTCTCAGTTTCAGTTTCAGTTTTATTTGGCGTGGCCAAAGGCCATTGCCTTTAAAATAAATAACCTCCAAAACTTCCTAGAATCGGGGGCCCTGGATGCCCTGTCCAGGATATCCCATTGACGAGCTTGGTACAGGTTCTTCTTTTCCTTCAACAACAAGTTATATCTAGCCCTCAACCTTTTGAACTCTCCAATCAGAGACGGACAATAAGAGGCTCTACAACAGCAGAGGGCCCTTCTCACAACATCTCTCAACACAATGCATTCTGTATCGTACCACCCCGCAGGCAGAGTCTCATTGCCACGTAGATTAACCCCTTGCCGAGTCTGGAGAGGGATCAACTCATCCACCATCTCCTAAAAGCTAACCTGAAGCTCCACATGGGATTTAGCCTCCACCAACCTGGTAGTTAAATTCAGGCCAGCTGGGGAACCCATCCAAGATTTTAAGGAGGCATCCAAAGCTTCGTCCCAGCGTCTGCGAATCAATGATTCCTTACAGGCAGTGTCTCCATTACCAGTCCCTATTGATTGGTCATCAGAACCAATTCTCAAAGAAAGATAAAGTGGCTGATGATCACTTTCCCACCAGGATCTAACTTCGAAAGATTCCACCAAAGAAATCAAATTAGCAGACACTAAACAAAAATCAATGGAGCTACAACCCCTCGAGGAAGAATAGGTATAACTACCTGAGTGGTCACCCCACCATCTGCCATTCAACATGTATAGATCCAGCGGTTCCAGGATCTTGGCCAACTGCAGGCCATTGCCGTTTATACCAGCATCCCTTGTCAACCAAGGCAAGAGTGAAGAGCCGTCTTCATTCATCCACAAACCCCCATGCCTACACAGCTCAATGTCTGATGCCCCCATTCTTGCATTAAAGTCCCCAGCCACTAAAATACACAACTTCGGGGTACGGCTACGCGTATTTTCTATTAAAGAAACCACCTCCTGCCATACCCCATTGGAATAATAAGGAGAGCTATCTGGGGGGACATAAACACAGAGAACTATCAAAGAAAAAGTTGGATGATTAATTAAACATCCACAACAACCGGTCACCAATCCAGGGAGGGGGGCAAGATAATCCTCCAGCTTTGAAGTTACCAAATACACTGTGCCGCCACTAGGACGACCCCTCACCGTGGGTTTATTGGCCAAATTGGAGTACCCTTCATAACCCCTTAATATTATATCATCAATGCACCAGGTTTCTTGTGCCAAGATGATATCATGGCCCCTCAAGAAAGCCAAACAATGAGGATTGGCTATCTTAGTCCTCCACCCATCCACATTCCAGGAGAGAAGTCTGAGAAGTGGGGCCACCATCTCACTGGAGCATCAATCTATTTTGGTTTTATTGGAACAGGGAGAATCCTCATTCCTGCAGGGGTAACCAACATCCCCCTGGGTTCCGGATCTCTTTCCCTGCAACATGGCCTCCCAAACCACCTGAGATGTCACTGTCCTATCCACCAGCCCCTCCTCCAGTGCCAATACTGAGGAGAAAATCTCCTTGTGGGGTCTCATTAAGCTGAAATTAGGGGAGGGAGATTTAAACCCCCCCGAGACCCCACTAGAGCAACTAGGGAGGGCAGGCCTAGAGGGTTCCCCCATCTCCCATTCCTCCAAAACCCTGAATTTATTCCATTGCATACTGGTACTTTTGGGAGAACTTTGCCCCGGATTTGCTACACACACCAGCCCCGGGTCCTGGTCCCCATTAACACCCCCCCACCCCAAATCACTGGGGAGATCCAACTGCACCAACTGGACTTCAACTTTAAGCGGGGGAGGATTATTAACCTTAATCTTATTCTCAGTATGGCAAGCCAAAGATACCATTGGCCTACCTGTAGGGAACCTAGTACTCACAGGAGTATTTCCCCCCTGTCCCAATACCCCATCAACCCCAACTCCCTTGACCTGGGCCTCCTCTACCGATGTCAGTAATATATTTCCCGAGGGCTTAGGGATTGGTGGGGAGACTGCTACCTCCATCTCGTCAGGTACTTCATGTACTTCCTTCGTTTTAGTCAGACCAATAGAGCCCTCTTCACCAACCCCTCTAGGGACTCCGAAGGTAGACCTAGGAGAGGAATTATTGAATGAAAACTTTCCTCTACCTTCTACTGTTGGGTTGTCCTCAAAAGATCTTTTGACCAAATCCCCCTGGGACCTCTTACCCTGGATCCTTCCCATATCTAAGATGTTATTATTAACATAAATTTTAGCCACCCTAACTCCATTTTTGGCCAGAAGTCCACTATCAGCCCATACACATTCGGGGATCCTTCTATTTCTGAAGGAAACCACACATTTATAAAACTCAGGGCCCCTAGAGATGACTCTAAGATTCACTATGTCCCTCGGATTGCATGGTGTGGATAAGAGAGTTCTCAAATGGTGCGCCACCAGGAAGGGAGTAGACCACCGAGGAATAACTCCCGTGGTAAGTGGATATACCGAGAAAGCTACAGAGCTCCTACAAAAGCTGTATCTAAGATCTCCTATCTCCTGGGCCCCCTGCTGTAAGGTGTTCTGATTTCCCCCCAACATTTCAGGTTAGTGAGGGGGGTAAGTCAACCATGCGTAGGAGGAAGTGGGGCTATGATAAAAGTCCGAGTCTGGGAAAACCATTACATGGCACTTTTTGCCTCTCAGGTGGATGGAGAAGGCACGGAAAATCTGATGGAGACTACTCCCGAGTGGGACCCAGTTCAACCGGCCCTGATTCTTGAGTTGATCAATGATCTGACTAGGGGCAAGGCATCAGGAATAGATTTCATCTCCCCCGATTTTTTGATAGCAGCCTCTGATTGGTGGGCTCCTATTTTGGCTGCCCTTTTTACTAGCATTAATAAAATGGGGCATATCCCTAGCCAGTGGACCTAATCTATCATGGTTCCAATTTACAAAAAAGATAACCCTAGAGACCCCGGGAATTATAGGCCAATTAGCCTTCTCTGTGTTATTAGTAAATTGTATTCTAAATATTTACTGAATAAGTGTATGCCATGGCTGAGGACTTCTGGGAATATCTGCAATGAACAAATTGGCTTCAGAGAAGGGATGTCCATGGGGGATCATTGCTTTCTTTTGTCCCATTTGGTTGGCAAACATATAAGTTCTAGGGAGCCGTTATTTGCGGCCTTCATTGACCTGAAGACTACGTTTGACTTCATCCCTAAGGGACGGCTCTGGCAAAAGTTGTCTAGCCTTCGGATGGAGAGTAGATTGTTATACCTGATTCGACAGCTTTATACCAACATTTCTGTAAGGGTAAGGTTGGACAGTAAGGGAACATTATCTGGTGATATCCCCTCCGAGAGGGGTGTTAAGCAGGGGTGTACTTTGGCCCTGACTCTCTTCAATATCTATTTAAATGATATAGTAGAAGCCCTGACTGGCCCTCAATTTCATGCTCCTCAGATTAAGGACAAGAGTATCTCTTGTCTTCTATATGCGGACGATATGGTCCTCCTTTCTCGTACAGTAGTTGGTGTGCGGCGTCTTTTGACTGCAGTGGGGGAATATTGTAAAGTAAATCTTTTACAAATTAATTATGAGAAAACAAAAGTTCTGGTATTCTCAAAGAAAAAGATACAACATAAGTGGTCTGTGGACAAGGTAACCATTGAACAAGTTAAAGTCTTCAAATATTTGGGCATGGTTTTCCAGGCCAATGGTAATTGGACTCTGCAAGCTCAGGCCTCCTCGGATAAATTTAAAAACACGACACGTGCCTTGTTGTCTTTCGTTAGAGCTATTATTATTATTATTATTATTATTATTATTATTATTATTATAAACATTTATATAGTGCCAGTAGTGTGACCTGGTGCTGTACAGAACATAGAATTAGATGCGGTCCCTGCCGGTGGCTTACAATCTAAAAGACAAAGGTGGGGAGACAGGGAGAGGGGACAGTGGGAGAGACAGGGGAGAAGACAAACAAACATTCAAGCAGATGTGAAGTCTCAGGTGCGTATGCTTGGCTTGGTTACAAAGAGGTTGGTAGCAGCAGTCAGCAGAGGACGGCTGACAGTAAGTGTACGGGGAAAGACTAGCAGGCATTGGGAAAGGCAGCAAGGAAAAGGTGGGTCTTGAGGAGGGATTTGAAGGAGCAGAGGGAGGAGGCAAGGTGGATGCGGGCAGGGAGGAAGTTCCAGGCATGGGGGACAGCGAGGGAGAAAGGTCGAAGGCGGTTAGGTGAGCAGGAGAAATGAGGGAGAGTGAGGGAGGGGACAAAGGAAGAGCGGAGAGCGCGTGCAGGAGTGCGTAGGGAGATTAGGTCCGAGAGGTAAGGGGGAGCTTGGTCGTGGAGCGATTTGAACGTGAAAACCAGGAGTTTAAACAGGATACGTTCAGGAAGGGGGAGCCAGTGAAGGGAGAGGAGGAGAGGCTGCACATGGTCGAAGCGACGGGCAGAGTGAATTACCTTGGCGGTGGAGTTTTGGATTGCGATAAGGGGGGACAGGTGAGAGCGAGGGAGACCAGCAAGTAGGAGGTTGAAGTAGCCGAGGCGAGAGATAACCATGGCATGAACACGGATTTTGGCCGAGGATATTGAGAGAAAGGGGTGGATGCGGGCAATGTTGTGGAGAGCGAATTGGCAGGATTTGGCCACAGAGTCAATGTAAGGTTTAAAAGAGAGGTGCGTGTCAAAGATGAAGCCCAAGCTGCGGGCTTTGAGAACGGGACGGATGGTGACCCCATCGATGCAGATGGTCAGGTTAGAGGGAGAGGAAGGGGAGGGAGGAAAAATGAGGAGTTCGGTCTTGGCCATGTTGAGCTTAAGTTGCCATCGGGACATTCAGGCGGAAATATCAGAGAGGCAGTTGCCGAGGCATGAGTGGACAGAAGAGGAGAGATAGGGGGTAGAGAGATAGAGTTGGGTGTCATCAGCATAGAGATGGTATTGGAATCCGTGGGAGGCAATAATTTTGCCAAGGGACAGGGTGTAGATATAGAAGAGGAGAGGGCCAAGGACAGAGTCTTGGGGGACCCCAACCGAAAGGGGAAGGGAGGAGGAGGTCGACTCAGGGAGGTAGACATTAAAGGAGCGGTCAGAGAGGTAGGAGGAGAGCTGCAGGGGGCAACGGGTGGTTCTGGTTTTAAAAGTCTTTAAGCAGAAATGTTTGTCTCAATTGATTTACGGTTCTCAATTTTGGGCCTTGGATAGAATTAGGGGGCTAGAAAATTTACAGGCTGTTTTTTTTTTAATGTTATTAGCGGCCCCTCCTGGCACCCCAGCGGTAGTTCTCAGATCTGAGTGTGGGCTCCCTCCCGTAAAAGTGAGAGTTTGGCAAGGAGCTTTGACTTATTGGCTTCGATTGTTTTTCAAGTTGGCAGCCCCTCTTTCTCTCCTGGTCTTAGATGACAAGTTCACCAATTATTGATTAACGTGGGTAAAAGAACAGCTGAAACTAATGGGAATAGACCTGCTGGCCTTGGGCAACCTGGGGTACAAGGGGGCAAACATTTTGATAATATCCAGGTTGTCGGATATTACCCTTCAAGAGGAAAGTGCAGCTCTAGGGGAAATAAGAGTGCTCGACCCATATGGTATTGTGTCTAGTTCAGTTGGTGCCCCAATGCCATACCTGGAGAATGGCATGTTGGTTAAGATTTGGCGGTACTTTATGCTGGCAAGATTCAATATGTTTCCTTCTGCCAACACTGAAGGCCACTATAAGGGCATACCCTTGGCGGAGAGGCTCTGTTCCTGTGATTCGGGCTCAATTGAGTCGCTGGAGCATATGATTATAGACTGTTCCCACCATGCTCTCTTACGCCTTTAATAGTTAATCTTCCAGGAAGAGCCCCAAGAATTTTGGTAAACATTTTGCTGGAAGATCGTTCAACTGAAGTGTCGTGTGAAATGACCAAATTTCTCTGGAATGTCTATAGGAGTAAATTAAGACTCAAATCTACATCTATATCCCTTTAGAGGAGGGGTGCTGAGCTGTTATTTCATTCCTTTGGGCCTTTAAGTGAATGTCTCGGCCTAAGATAAATACTCTGATTTTGGTGTAATGTTCCGTTAAATGGCTAAAATTTGTGCTTATGTTCCTCTTTGGGTGGTGAAATTAATGCTTAAATTTAACAATGAGCAATTTATGATAGTATGGAAAGATGTCGTACGTTAGTACGCTGACTATTTTATTTTATTTTAGTTTAGTTTTTAAATAGTTGGTATTGCTGTGTATTATTATTATTATTATTATTATTATTATTATTATAATAAAGATTTATATAGCACCAGTAGATATGTATATATTATATTAATAGTCGCCACAAATTTCGTGAAGCACGTGAACCCTGTGATTATGTGCTATTTGTGTTAGATTTGTGACTTGTGATTACTCCTTTTGGGTCATGTGTGTGATTGTGTTTTTGTCTTGTTATAGGTTTTGTCTTGTTACAGCTTTTGCTACAACAATAAACTTGTTTATTATAAAATAAATAAATAATACATAACAAATTACCCTCTAGGGATAATCGCATAAGGGATAAACAAACAGAACATCCTTTAACAGTAAATATCAATTTTTAAAGCAACTATATCAAGGAATGCTTATAATTTAAAATCAGTCCAAATCAGGTGTGTCCACTCCAGGCCAAGTCCTATCTTACTAGAATTTACCTAGAGTCTTATACATGAATTGCATCAATTAAATAAACTATACCAAGGACAGGTAACTCGATAATTGCAGATAGACTAGCCTGCAAGGGTTTAAACTCCAGGAATCGCTTCCTAAGAAGCACAGCTTGGGTAAGAAAAGCTGCCACATCTTTAATGACTTGCACAACCGAGGAATCAAGCAAAATACAGAGTAGAGTTGTATCAGATCTACCAGGATACTGGTCGAGCAGGGGTTTTAAATATTTCCCCCTTAAAGGATCATACAGGTGGCAGTAAAGAAAAATATGTGGCATTCTTTCTACAGCCAACTGATCGAATACACAAAGACGTTCTGGAAAAGGAACACCCCTTAAACGCCCCTCCAACACCTGAGAAGGGAAGGAATTTGTAGGGGCACAAAAAATGAGCCTCTTAGCCCAAAGAGATATAGGAGCAGTAAGATATGCAGGGCTCAGATTACAAGGTGGAGCCCAATTTAAATAAGCCTTAATATGGGGAAGAGCCCTGACAGCACCAAAAACTTCTTGCTGAGCTATATCCTCTAATCTGGACCATATCTCCTTCCATACAGACCCCCACAGTTTATGGGTCAGATACTCCTTGGAGAGCCCAGTAGATAGAAGAAAAGCTCCTATTTCCTGCAGCCAGGGATTTACATAAGTGTCCCTAGCTGCTTCGCTCACCAATGCAGAGAACTTCTTAAAGTGGATACGAATCCAGAATTGAGTGCCACCTCCATTGCCCGTAGGTACCAACTTTTCTGGGCCATTTCCATTCTAAAGACTGCATGGGGAGTTCCCTGGGATTTCCCCAAAATAGCCTCTAAGGATGCAGCTTAAACCTTGTTCAATCTAAAGGCAAAAAAGGCAGTCCATAACTCCGCACCATAAAGAATTTGACCCCTGACTTTAGCATTAAAGGCTTGAAGTGCCGAGGTTATCGAATTCCTGCCTTGTCGTAGAAAAAAGCAAAGCAAGGCACAAAGTGGCCTCTTAGCTGCAGCGGTAACCCTGGAGAAATGATCCCTCCACGAGTCAGACTTGTGAAATTTAAGACCCAAATAAGTGAAGGATGTTACCTGCTGAATGGCATGGCCCCCAATATCCAAATGATGGAGAGACTTCTTACCCGTAAAGACCATAACCTTGGTCTTCCCAAAGTTTATGGTCAAGTTATTATCCTTACAAAAAATGGCAAAGGCGTTTAATTGTCTCCTCAGTCCAACACGAGTTTGGGATATGAGGACGATGTCATCAGCAAAACACAAACACCCCAGCTTCCTAGTAGCCAATCTAGGCAGGAAAAAAGAAGGGTCCGCCATTGATGGAATAACACTGTCAATATAAAAGTTGAAGAGGTCCGGAGCCAAAACACAGTCTTGTCGTACCCCACGGTGGGTAAAAATAGGTTCAGTAATATGACCTTGGCTGTCAATCTTGACTGCCAAGGAAGAGTTCACATAGAGGGACTGTATAAGCCAAAGAAGCCATCTATCAATTGAGGATCTATGAAGGTTGTCCCAGAGGAGGTCCCTATCCAGAGAATCAAATACAGCCTTTAAATCCAAAAAGACTGCCAAAAAGGTATTATTATTATTATTATTATTATCATCAAGCATTTATATAGCACAAGCAATGTACCTGGCGCTTTACAAAGTAATTGAATAGACACAGTCCCTGCCCTAGGGCTTACAATCTGAGGGGTGGGGGGAGACAAAGGAAGGGGAACAGAGGGAGAGATAAGGAGTGTAACATTTACGAAGATGCAAGGTCCCAGGTGCACATGCTTGGCTTGGTTACATCGAGAATGATGGCTGGCTGGTCCATGTGGGGAGGATACGAGTACACAGACCTCAAGTAACAGATTGTACTGGATGGAAGGTATAACTAGGAGTTAGGTCAGGGGAGCAAGGAGTCGGGGAGGGTAGAGCGGAAGAGGTCGGTCTTGAGGAGGGATTTAAAGGTAGAAAGGGAGGGGGTGAGACAGATGTAGTCAGGGAGGGAGTTGCAGGCATGGGGGGCAGCTAGGGAGAAGGGACGAAGGCGGTTAGGGGAGTAGGGGAGACGTGGGAGGGCGAGAGAGGGGACAGAGGAGGAGAGAAGTTCACGGACTGGAATACGGAGGGAAATTAGTGCAGAGAGGTAGGGGGAAGCAAGGTTGTGAAGAGCTTTATAGGTGAAGACTAGGAGCTTGTGCAGGATTCGTTCAGGAAGGGGGAGCCATGACCATGTATTTATTTTTTATTTATTTAAAACTTGTATCCTGCCCCTCTTGCCCAAAGGCAGTTCGGGGCGGTGAACACAAAAAATTTAACAATAAAACATTTAAAAACAAAAACAAATTTTAAAACAAATAATAAAACTCACCCTCCCTTCCCAAACCCTACCTCGCCCCCCCACCAAAAGCCTGGCGGAACATCAAGGTCTTACACAAACGTCAAAATGACAGGAGGGTGGGGGCCAACCAAGCCTCTTCTGGGAGTGAATTCCACAGCATGGGGGCAGCCACCGAAAAAGATCTCACATCAGTGGCCACCCACCTCATTCAGGGAACCTCCAAAAAGGCCCCCACGGACGATCTCAGGGGTTGCATGGGAACATGGGGAGTGAAGCGATCCTGCAGATAGGCAGGGCACAGGCCATGAAGGGCTTTAAAGGTCAAAACCAGCACCTTGAACCTAGCCTGGTGCTTTATAGGCAGCCAGTGCAGAGCCCGGAGCACAGGTGTCATGTGCTCCCTGCGGCCCGCTCCTATAAGGACACGGGCCGTGGCATTCTGCACCAGTTGCAGCCTTTGGACCAGCTTCTCAGGCATCCCCATGTAGAGCGCGTTGCACTAATCCAGTCTAGAGGTGATGAAGGCATGGATGACAGTGGCGAGGTCAGAGTCTGAGAGATTCAGCCAAAGCCACCAGACAAGATGTAACTGCTGAAATGCACTCCCCGCCACGGCTACAACCTGAGATTCCAGGCTGAGCCGTCACTTGAGGAGCACACCCAGACTCCGTAACTGCGAGACCATGGGAGGGTGAACCCTCCCCCCCCAAGAGGAGATTCAACCACTCCCACCCACCAACATCACCTCCATCTTGTCAGGATTCAGCTGCAGATGGCTCAACCTCATCCAAGCCCCCACAGCCGACAGGCACTAGGAAAATAAAGAGACTGCATGGCCTGGGTCGATGGAAAAAGAGAGGTAGAGCTGAGTGACATCAGCATACTGAAGACACTGCATGCCCTGAAACCCTTTCACGATCTCGCCTAATGGCTGCATATAGATGTTAAAGAAGAGGGGGGCCAGAATGGCACCCTGCAGGACTCCACACATGAGGTCCCGGGGGGAAGACGTACACTCCCCCAAGAGCACCTGGTGAGTTCTCCTGGCCAGGAATGAACGAAACCAGTCCAAGACCGTCCCGCCAATCTCAGCACGGTCCCGCAGGCAAATCACCAACACCTCATCATCAACTGTGTTGAACGAAGCCGAAAGGTCTAGCAGAACCAGTAAGGTCTGATGACCCTGGTCCAACGCCAGACGGAGATCGTCAACCAAGGCCACCAATGCAGTCTCTGTACCATACCCAGGCCAAAACCCGGACTGAGAGGGGTCAAGGAAACCGGTGCGGTCCAGGTGTTCTTGGAGCTGCCATGCCACAGCCCGTTCAATAACCTTCCCTAAAAAGGGAAGGTTAGAAACCGGCCGATAACTGGCAGGAGCATCAGCGTCAAGAGATGGTTTCTTAAGCAGGGGCCTAACCACAGCCTCCTTCAGGCATTCAGGCACCCTGCCCTCCCAAAGGGGAGGCACTAACCACCCCAGCCAGCAATGGCCGTAGCGTCTCCTAGCTGGCTTTCAATTGTAGTGTTCACATTCACTTGTCAAACTAAGAGAGACATGCTTGAGAGGTGTGGGGAGAGTTCTTTTGGGTTCTGCAGGAAGGAGAAGCTGGTAGGAGTGCAGCAAGGGGCAGGGGTGTTCTGAGGGATTTCAAGGCTCTGTGCATAACTGCAGATTGGTGTCCCCAAATACCTTGCTGGGGTTCCTCCTAGAATCAGAATCACCACAAAGCCGTGCACCCAGATAGCCTGGTTTATTTGTTCATTTTATTTATGTTTATATCCTGTCCATCCCACAAAAAGTAAGTTTAGAGTGGGTTACAGTAATATAAAAACAGATGCATGCACAAGACATTAAAAGGAAAAAAGAAATACAATTTTAAAATATGCGCACCCCTAACCCACCCATCACCCACTAAATGCCTGCCCAAACAAAAACGCTTTCCAGTGTTTGCTGTTTGAAGGAAACAACAACCTTCTAAACTGAAGGGAGAAGCTCTTCCATCTCAGTCTCCCCTAAGTCCTGCTCCCATAGTGGTTATGTTGTTTAGTATTCTACTGCGGTAGCAGGACAAATTTTATCCACTGCATTTTATTTAACAAAAAGCTTGGATATTCCATAGCCTAAAAACCTCTGGTTTACAAGACGGAGGCCCTGGAAAATTCAATCATGCACCAAAAAGCACGGGAACTGCAAGTCAAGGCTCCTACCCCAGCCTTCATACCATGCCAGCAAGATGGTAAAGCAGGTAGCACTGTTCTATTGTAGAACGGCCTCTCTGGAATCCCACCTGCTCAATTGAGATAGCCTTGGCCTGCTGTAACCAATCCATAAACCTACCCAGAAGAGACTTCGCATATATTTTTCCAAACACGCAGAGCAAACTAATGGGCCGGTAATTGGCCGGATCTGATTTTGCACCCTTTTTATATACAGGGATCACCACCGCTTTGGCCCAAATATTGGGAATCTTCTCAAACTTGTTTATAGCCATAAAAATAGCAGCCAGCAAGGGAAACCACCAGACTCTATACATCTTAATAAATTCTATTGCTATATAATCAGGGCCTGGCGCCTTATGGTTCTTAAATGTAGACACTAGGGCCTCAATATCTGAAGCCGAAACAGGGGTCCATCGACAGAACTCCTCCTGGTAATCCTCCAATTTCCCTCCCTCATTTCCCCCATGAAATAAATTTGCAAAATGCTCAACCCACATAGAGGGTTGGATTGGACTCATAATTGTTTTGATTTTGTTATGAATACCACCATTGACCAATCTCCAAAAGCCCCTAGAGTCCTTCCTTTCTATGGAACCAAGAAGGGCTAGCCATTGGTCTTTAGCATATTGTTGCTTTTTCATTACAATAAGACGCCTATAATCTGCTTTCAACTTGGTATAGTCCGTGAGAATACTAGATATCACCAGTTTCCTGTAAGATTGATACAGCCTTCTAAGATTAGACCGAGCTTGTCTACATTCGCAGTCGAACCAGGGCTTCATTCCACCCTCCACAGCATAGCTCTCAGAATAGCCAAACAATATTAGCAATGATATTTGCATATTCATTTACTCAGGTAATCTGGTTTGGTTGCTCTGGTATTTTCTTCCAGAGGTAGCTGGAAGAAACTTAAATGCACAACCACTGTTCATTATAAACAAGGGACAACTGAAGTCCCATTTTTGAGAAAACCGCTGAGTTTCAGTCAGCTCAACTTCATCTGATTCCCACAGCAGCCAAACATTGGGATAGCAATGAGACTGAAGGGCCTGAGTCGGTTGAAAAAGAAAGATACAGCTGGGTGTCATCGGCATATTGATGACAACGAAACACCCAGCTGCGCACAACCTCCCCAAGTGGCTGCATGTATACATTGAATAGGAATGGGGACAAAATAGAACCCTGAGGGACCCCACACAGGAGTCCCCTAGGGGACAATGAACAGTCCCCTAGTACCACCTGGTAAGATCTATCAGCAAGGTAGAAATGGAACCACTGTAAATGGTACTGTCCACTCCCGCAAGGTCCCGCAGGTGAGTCAGCAACAGCTTGTGATTCACAGTATCAAAAGCCCTAGATAGATTGCGTAGAACCAGCAGGGTCTTACAAACCCTCTCTAGCTCTACGAGGAGGTCATTGACTAAGACCACAAGCGCAGACTCCGTGCCATAACCCAGCCAAAAGTCAGACTGCGTGGGATCAAGAAAACCGGTGTGATCCAGATGTGCCTGCAACTGATGGGTCATAACCTAAAATAGAAAGGTTAAATACTGGCTAATAGTTTGCCAGGGCACCAGCATCAAACGATGGTTTCTTGTGAAGTGTCCGGACCAAATCCCCCTTCAGGCATTCTGACACACGACCCTCCCCAAGGGAGGTGTTGATCACCCCAGCCAACACCGGTCCTAACTAGAGCTGAAATGAGAATCTTGTGTGTTCTCGCGAGAATGCATGAGATTCTTACAACACCCACATGAGATCTTGTGAGTTCTGGCTGAGATTTTCGAGAATCTCATGAGATTCTTGAAAAATCTCATGTGCACATTGCACATGCACAAATGGACACTTTGGCCATTTCTGCGCATGCGTGGCCCCTGGTGGCCATTTTTTGCATGCGCAGAGAGTGTTTTGAGGGTTCTCATTGTCCTCTAAACACTATGCACATGTACAGAATGGCCACCGGGCTGTGCATGCGCAGAAATCACAATGGTGGTCATTTTGCACATACGCAGTACTGATTTTTGGCTGCACAAACTTCACACAAGAACAGGTCAAGAATCAGCTGATTCTTGACTCATTCTTGTTGTCGCAAATTTCAGTGAGAAGGCAATTCCTGCCGAGATTTGTTGAGCAATCGAGGGCGAGTTTCAGCCCTAGTCCTAATGTCTCCCTGGTGGCCTTAACCAACCAGGATGGACAGGGATCTAATTCACAAGTTGTGGCTTGAGCAGAGCCCAGCACATTCACTGCCTTGGCAGGTGTTACCAATTGAAATTTGTCCCATGAACTCAGACCAGACAGGGCATTCCTAACCTCTGGCTTCGCCACTGTCTCCAAAATGGTGGAGTCGAAGTCATGCTCAGTGTAAGCAATTTTCTCCACAAAGTACATCAAAAAATGTCACAGTGGGCCTTGAATGAATCCAATTCCAGGTGGAGACAGGCTGGACTGACCAGACCCCTGACCACCCAGAACAACTCCGCTGGATGCGAGTGAGCAGATGCTATGTGGGTAGCAAAGAACCTTACTTTGCTGCCTGCACAGCCACGGCATAGGTCCTAAAAAATGCTCTATGCCACGATCAATCATCTTGGGTGCGAATACAGCACCACTGTCGCTCCAACCACCTACTCTGGTGGCTAAATGCCAGGAGAGGATGCCTAAGAGCCACCTGATCAACGGTCTTGGCTAGCGGATCATTCCAAAAGGCCACGAGGTTGTTGATGGAGTGGACATCAGGGTCTAAAGGCAATTTTCCCAGAGCATTCCAGAACCTTTCTGGTTCCATAAGTCTCTGGGGACTGACCATTCTACTAGGTCCCTCACCCCAGTGGTCAGATAGGTGCACCAGGATGCAAGTCCTATTGCAGTATGTGGTCACCAATCAGTTAACCAATTAGTTATGTAGAATTTCACTTATTAACTGTAGTTATGGAATTAATTATACATTTCAGATCTACCTGCAACCATGGTCTGTAGTAGGGATGGGCGAACAGAACGCCGTTCGGATGTTCAGTTCAAAACCCGAGTTTGGGTTCAGCTGTTCATTTCAGCGGAGTTCGGTTCGACCGAACATTCAAAAAAGTGCTATCGGTACCAAAACCGAAATTTGTTCGGTATCGGTATTTTTGACCTTGAAACCATCCCTGGTGTCCACCCCTGGTGCCAGGAAGTCTGCTCCTCAGCTTCCTCCCTCTTCCAGTCATGTTTTTCCCATGCAAAGTCACGTTTTTCCCACCCACAAACTCATCCAAACTCATCCGAACTTTTCCGAACTGTTCGGAAGTTGAGCGTTCCGTTTGGTCATCCGAACAGTCTGAGTTCGGGCCGAACTCCGAACTTCTCAACTGCGTTCGCCCATCCCTAGTCTGTAGGGACTGCATTTGTGTCTTGTACCAGGAACCATCCCAATTACTTCTTTTTTCAGGAGACATGGCTGAAATAATGCAAACTGCACATTTTGATAATAGACATCCGCTTTCTCCAGATTTCACAAATACTTCATCATTTGTCATCTTAGCCATCCAAGGAATTCTTAACATGCAACAAAAGCAGTTAATCTACTGCCAGTAAATCTGCTGTGCTCAGCTTGCTGAAGAACCCAGAAACCAAGACCAAGTGTAATATTAATTTTCTTTAAAAAAAAAACAAATTTTTATTGCAACTGGAAGCTTGTCTCAAAATCTACTTCCGTGATATGCCTAAAAAACCTTAGTGTATGGCATCTTCCAGATAATTGCTACTCAGGACAAAGAGGGCAAAATGTGCTTTTATCCCAGGCAGGCATCTTCTGAAGTAAATTTGCCTGTTGAGTAAAAGCAGTCTTGCCTAAACTTGGGAATAGACTTCCATGCCTGTAAAAAGTCCTTCTGAGATCGGGTTGACTAATTCTGTTTAAAAACTAAAATATTCTCTACCAAATCCCTGGGTTAGCCAGAACCTAAGAGCATTGCTTACCCAATAATTGTCCTAAGTAGAGCTGAGGTGAGAATGATTGTTCCTATACAGTGTACCTCTGATCTATTTCCCTGGAAACAGGGACCAATTCAAGTGTTGCACACAACTGAGAAGAGGCTTCCCTTTTCCCCTTCCCACTCAGATAATTTGCTGTTGCATCCCAGCTAAGCTCCGCAGAGTGCAGCATGGTGGGGAGGCAAAGAGCAAGCACATCTCTTTGCAGAATTCAGGTAGAGGCAGGAAGTACTAGGGATGTGCGAACAGGACAGAGTTTGGGCATTTGGATGTTCAGACTAAAAACCTAGTTTGGGTTGGTGGGTTTGGTCTGATGGAGGTAGGACCGTTCGATGGAGTTCAGCACTGCTGGGAGGCTTGGTGCGCTCCAGGGACCCCCGGGGTGTGTGTGTCTCTGGTGGCATGGCAGGTCATCGGAGACCCAGCAGCAGCAGAGACCGGGAAGGCTTGGCGCTTGGTGCCCCAGGTTGCCCAGGCAGGCAGGCTCAGCACTTGGCCCCTGGGGGTGCCCGTGGCACCACCCTGAGTCGGCAGGTGGTGCCAGTCCCATACCAGGATTTAAAGGATGAGGGTGAGGGAGCATCTGGCAGGGGCTGGGGGTGCCACCATCCACTTCACCACTGACCTGTGGTCGAGCAGAAACGCAGTGCACGCCTACCTGGCAGTGACAGCGCACTGGTGGCAGGACCTGGAGGCAGCATTTGGAAGTGACATGAGGGGTCCCAAAGCAGGGTAGAGGTGGGCCCTGCTTCAGGTGGAAGTCATGGATGTAGCAGCCTCCACACGTCTCAGAACATCAAGGCATCCCTGACTGCCATGGTGAGGGAGTGGGTCACGCCAGGCGTGATGCGGCCAACATATTGGGAGCAGTCCACAAGGGGGGCTTCACCAGCATCCCTTGCACTGCACACACCCTTCACCTGATGGTCAGGGATTCTCTGAGCTTGGGGGAGGAGGGGGTTGGGGCAGGAACCCTTAGCTCCCTGATCAAGTGGGCGAGGAAGCTGGTAGGTTTTTTTAACAGAGGCAGCGACCTACTCTGGGCAAAGCAGGCAGAGCAAGGCTCCCCAGTGCACCAGCTGGTGCAGGATGTGTCCACCCAGTGGAATTTGTAGGGATTGGAGAATGGGGTTCAGAAGTTTGGAGTTCGGAGTTCGGACCAAACTCAACCAGTTTGGTTGACCGAACTGAACTTCTGAACCAAGCAATTTTCGAACCGAACCAAACTGAATTTCCAAACTCGGTTCTGTTTGCCCATCCCTATAAGATAATATTCCATTTAGTTCAATGGGGTTTGAATTTCCGAACTCTGTTCGGAAGTTCGTAGTTCAGACTGAACTCAAATAGTTTGGTCAACCGAACCGAACTTCTGAACCAAACTCGATTTTCGAACCGAACCGAATTTCCGAACTCAGTTCTATTCGCCCATTCCTAGGAATTTGACCTTCCTGATGCTCAAACAGCTTCTTGAGCCTTGCATCAGGTTCAACTGGTGACTGACAGCTGGGCACCTCCAGGGTACAATGGGGTGGAATGGGAGATCCTGGCTCACACGATCATTGTTCTGAGACTGTTCCTGGCCATGACAGAGACCATCAGCTCCTCCATGGCCACCATAAGCCAGGTGACCCTCAGGAGGCTGGATGAGATTCTCCAGGGGCAGGATTGTGGCCCTCAGGGCAAGAAGATGGTGACTGAGGTGGTTGCCCTGGTGCAGCAGCTAAAGGCAGGGCTGAAGGCATGGTGCAATGAGCTCCTTCTGTGGGAGGAATATGCATTGGCAACCATTCTGGACCCCAGGGTCAAGGGCAGCATGGCACATCAGACAGCACTCTATGAGCACTGGAAGGGTGAGCTGGTGGAGAGGGTCCGGCAGCAGAGAGGACTCTGGATAGTGCGTGGCAGCAGCAGCATCAGAATTCCCCTGGGGATGGTGGGAGTGGGAGCAACCACCCCTTTCAGCTGGCAGGGTCTATCCCTACCCCCAGCCCTAGCAGTTGCAGCACCAATAGCAGACTGAGCAGAAGCAGCACCCCTATTGCTTCTGGATGAATGGACAGCCCTCCATGCCTGGAACGTAGGCCCCAGAACCCTGACGGTGGCTCCTGGGGCTGGAGTGGCTGGCTGTTTCTTGATGCAGTGGAATGACAGCTCCCCATTAGTGGAATGATGGCTCCAGAACCCTGATGGTGGGTCCTGGGACAGGAGTAGCAGCTTCTGGTTGAGGTGGAATGACAACTCTCCCTGCCTGGAATGTAGGCCCCAGAACCCTGAGGGTGGGTCCTGGGGCTGGAGTGGCTGGCTGTTTCTTGATGCGGTGGGAAGACAGCTACCCATGAGCAGAATGACAGCCCCAGAACCCTGACGGTTGGTCATGGGGCTGGAGTGGCAGCTTCTGGAGGAAGTGGAACAACAGCCATCCCTGCCTGAAACGTAGACCCAAGAACCCTGATGGTGGGTCCTGGGGCTGGAGTGGCTGACTGTTTCTTGATGTGGTGGAATGACAGCTCCCTGTGAGTGGAATGACAGCCCCAGAACCCTGAAGGCGGGTCCTAGGGCTGGAGTAGCAGCTTCTGGATGAAGTGGAATGACAGACCTCCCTGCCAGGAACGTAGGCCCCAGAACCCTGACGGTGGCTCCTGGGGCTGGAGTGGCTGGCTGTTTCTTGATGCAGTGGGATGACAGCTCCCCATGAGCAGAATGACAGTCCCAGAACCCTGATGGTGGGTCCTGGGACTAGAGTAGCAGCTTCTGGATGAAGTGGAATGACTGCCTTCTGTGCCTGTAACGTAGGCCCCAGAACCATGATGGTGGGCCCTGGGGCTTGAGTGGCTGACTGTTTCTTGATGCGGTGGAATGACGGCTCCCTGTGAGCAGAATGACAGCCCCAGATCCCTGATGGTGGGTCCTGGGCCTGGAGTGGCAGCTTCAGGATGAAGTCGAAAGACAGTCCTCCCTGCCTGGAATGTAGGCTCCAGAACCCTGACGGTTGGTCCTGGGGCTGGAGTGGCTGGCACCCCTGCTCGGCCAGGCATAGCAGGATGGCTGGCCTGGATGTGTGACATTTGCAGACAATGAAGTGGAATGACACAGCCCTCCCTGCCTGGAATGTAGGCCCCACAACCCTGATAGTGGGTCCTGGGGATGGAGCGGCTGGCACCCCATCTCGGCTGGGCATTGAAGGCTGGTTGGCCTGGATGTGGGACATTTGCAGACAATGAAGTGGAACGACATAGTCCTCCCTGCCTGGAATGTAGGCCCCAGAACCCTGACAGTAGGTCCTGGGGATGGAGTGGCTGGCACCCTGCTCAGCCGGCCATTGCAGGCTGACTGGCCTGGATGTTGGACATTTGCAGACAATGAAATGGAACGACACAGCCCTCTCTTCCTGGAACTTAGGTCCCAGAACCCTGATCGTGGGTCCTGGGGATGGAGTGGCTGGCACTTGGGATGTGCAAATGTGGTTTGGGATTCAGCCCGAACACAGGGTGTTCACTGTTCAGCCCATTCTCAAACTCCTCAAACCCAAACTGCTCCTACTCAAACCGTCCAAACAAAGTTCAGGTTCTGAACCAGTTTGGGTGGGGGGCAGAGGGGAACCCGGTTTCCACTCCCTCCAGGCTGCGCAGGTGGAAGGGGCGATGGAGCTCACCTCCCCCCACCCAGTGCAGCCTACTAATTAATTTTTTTAAACCCCCCCACCCCAGGGATCACCCTACCTGGTGGTATTGGGGCTCCGGCCCTGGGTTCGGCGGTGGTAGCAGAGTTGGCTCCAGCAGCGGAGTGCTTCAGGCCTCTACTATGCCTTCTGGGTCACCTGACCCGGTCACCTGACCTGGAAGGCCTAGTAGAGGCCTGAAGTGCTCCACAGTGCCACTGGAGCTGGCCCTGCTGCTGCCGCCAGACCCAGGACCTACCTGGTGGTCTTGGGGCTCCAGCCCTGGGTCCGGCAGTGGCATCAGGGCTGGCTCCACCAGTGGCAGTGGAGCTCTTCAGGCCTTCCAGGTCACCTGACCAGGTCACCTGACCTGGAAAGGCTAGAAGAGGCCTGAAGAGCTCCGCAGTGCCACAGGAGCCAGACCTGCCACCGCAGGATCCAGAACTGGAGTCCCAGTGCTACCAGGTAGGGTGATCACTGGGCTGGGTTTAAAAAAAATATTAAAAAATTAGTAGGCCGCATGGGGGGAGGTGAGCTCCGGCGTCCCTTTCACCCGCGCAGTCTGGAGGAAACCAGGTTCCCCCTTCCCCCGCCCCCTGCCCAAACTGGTTCGCCCTCTGGAACAGGTTTGGGCCAAACAGCCAAACCCCAAACAGTTTCGAGGGGGCCGAACCCCAAACAGGCCAAACCCTAGCTGGCACCCTGGCTTGGCCAGGCGTTGCAGGCTGACCTGGATGTGGGACATTTGCAGACAATGAAGTGGAATGACACAGCCCTCCCTGCCTGGAATGTAGGCCCCAGAACCCTGACGGTTGGTCCTGGGCCTGTAGTGGCTGGCACCCCTGCTTGGCCAGGCATTGCAGGGTGGCTGGCCTGGATGTGGGTCATTTGCAGACAATGAAGTGGAATGACACAGCCCTCCCTACCTGGAACATAGGCCCCAGACCCTGATGGTGGGTCCTGGGGATGGAGTGACTGACACCCCTGCTCGGCTGTGCATTGGAGGCTGGTTGGCCTGGATGTGGGACATTTGCAGACAATGAAGTGGAACAACATAGCCTCCCCTGCCTGGAATGAAGGCCTCAGAACCCTGATTGTGGGTCCTGGGGCTGGAGTGGCTGGCACCCCTGCTTGGCCTGGCGCTGCAGGGTGGCTGGCATCGGTGGAGCAGCGGCAGAGGCCCAGCCAGGGCTCAGTGCCTGGAACCCCTGCTTGGCTGGGCGTTGCAGGCTTGCATCCCATGATCCAGGTCTGGCAGTGCTTGGCAGCTGTGGAGGACTGGATTAGGGTGAGCCGTCTGAAACTGAATCATGACAAGACAGAGGTGATGCTGGTGGGGAGGGATGACAGGATGGTGATTCGTGTCATTGGCGGGGTCTGCCCCCCTTTGGCCGCTCAGGTTCGTAGTCTGCGGGTACTCCTTGACCCACAGCTTCTCCTGGATTGCCAGGTGCAGATGGAGGCTGTGGCGAAGGGAGCATTTAGCCAATTACATCTGCTGTGACTAGGGCTGAAGCAGCAGCAGCTTTTACCACGCCGCAATTCCATTCCACCATTTCAGAATTGCCTGAGCCACACCGCGCTCTTTCTGCTGACATTCTGCTAATTCCGCCGGCATTGTGCAAATTAGAAAACTATCGGAAAAATTGGGGAATTGTCGGAAAATGTCCAAAAACTGTTGTTCCGCTATTTTGTGGCGCTGGCAGAATGGCGGAAGTAGCGAAAATGGCATGTTTTCACTATTTGTGAAGCCTGTGGAAGTAGCGGAATGAAATTAGCAGAACTGTGGAAGTAGCGGAATGAAACTAGCAGAATGATAGCCTCTGCCACGCCATACCACTAATTGCGGAAACGCTGTTTCTGTTGGAAATAGCTATCCCTGCGACTTCCCGCTATAGCCCAAGTTGCGACAGCTGCTGCCGTATGTCTCGGACTCAGATCTGTCCACCATCATCCATGCTTTCGTTACCGCTCAACTGGACTACTGCAACGCGCTCTATGTGGGGCTGTCCCTTGACGACGGTCCGGAATTTGCAACTAGTGCAGAATGAATGAATGAATAATTTTAATTGTGTAGGATCAGCTATTACAATATTAACAACAATAAAACCAACAAAATAGTACAAAACACAACAATGTTTTCAAAGTACAATCTCATTGTCACACCATTTACACTCGACCACCTCCCTCCCATACTCAACAAATTCCCTCCAAAACTAGGCAAGTGGTGACACTTACGACCCGCCAAGCCAAACTGGCTTCACATTAATCCTGCCTCCAAAAAGGACTTCCCATGCCTTCCTCAGTGCCTTTACACAATTTATCACCCAGCCGGCTACATACAGAGATCAGCCTATCCTTAGGGGAGAGGGGGGCTAAGAACCCCACGTTTAAGTAAAACCGATTCCCGCAAGATCATCACTTGGCGGGCAAAGATTGACACTGCCCTAGTCAATTCAATTCAATTCAATTTATTGCGTGGTCTTAGACCATTGCTTATATCCGACAACATACAGACAAGCAAAACAGAAAGGACATACATCTGTGTCCACAAATTAGCTTTCAAATTAAACATATAATCCGACAAATATGCATAAGTTGTCTAAAAAATAAAACAGAACCCTCAGTTCTCTAGAGCACATGAACGAGAGACACCTCTCTATGCCCTGTATACATGCCCTAACATAGGGCCTTAAAATCCAAGAAATTCTCCCTGTCCTTAACCATCTGAGTCAAAAATTCTGCAGTGGCCTCTATTACCTGGATCTTAGGATTATTTAGAAGGGAACTTAGTATAAATACCTCAGAATGACCTGGATACTTGTCCAAATGCCAGGCCAGAAGTTTAGTCCTAGCCCTGTCATAGAGATGGCAGCTCAAAATCATATGCCCCGCAGTCTCAGCAATGATCTGATCGATAGGGCACAAACGCTCGGCAAAGGGCACACCCCGAAAATGTCCCTCCAAAACTTGCGAAGGGAGAGCATCCCACGTTTAAGTAAAACCGATTCCCGCAAGATCGTCACTTGGTGGGCAAAGATTGACACTGCCCTAGTCTGAGGAGAATCAGAGGGGCAGAGCAATTGTTTAAGCAGTCTTACTCTAGAGGCCCACTGGAAGGTAGAAAGAACTGGACCCAAGAATTTAACCCTCAAACCAGCCAAGGTAGGACAGTCAAGCAGGATATGACCCACTGTGTCTTCCTTGTCGGTTTCACACAGCTGGCATTTCCTCTGGTCATGCGGAATGCCCTGATACCTGCCCTCTACCGAGGCAGAGGGGAAAGTATTGGTGTGAATTCTAGTGAATGCGATTCGCTTGGCTGAATCCGACCACTTAAAGAGGTAGAAGGGATCCGGACAGGCCACACTATAGGGCCTATAGCCCACGACTGTGTTCTGTGTCTCAAGCAAGGCCCCTTCCATCTGGAGAAGCTGGTCATTCATTCGCTGTTGTACTAATTTCTTAAAGACTTTAGAGCCTACTCTTCCCCAGATCTCAGGAAAGAGGCCAAGTAGATGGATCAAATATGACACCCGTGATAACCAGGGATTTAATAGACCCAAGTCATGAGCCATAACCACCAGAGATTTTTCGGCCTCAGGGAGCCCAGCCACCTTCATCCAGTAGTTGATAATACACTGGAGGGCACGTACCTTCACTGTTGGAAAAATCGTCTCTTTCCTGGATATAACCTGTGGCGAGCCACGTGGAATACCCAACAGAGAGGCCAGAAAGGAATTCTGAATGCACTCTAATTTATCTAGTGCATCAAGAGACCAAACTGGGGCAGCATATAAGGCCTGGCTCAGTACCTTAGCCTCAAATAGTCTTAAGGCAGGCACTACCATCTTCCCCCTGTGGACAAAGTAAAATTTGAGTATGACTGCAGTAGAATGTCTGGCTTGCGCTTTCACATGCTCATAGTGCAAATTCCAATTGGCAGTGGAGGCAAAGGTAACCCCCAGGTATTTAAATTGATTTACCTGGGAAATACACTCGCCTTTAACATTCCAGGAGTGCAGCGTTTTGGTCTTCCTCTGTACTATCATGAGCACCTTTGATTTCATATAATTAATCTTCAGATTTTCCTATAAGCAATATTCCCCCAAAAGCTGCAACTGTCTACTAAGACCAATTCGAGTTTGCGATACCAGCACAGTATAGTCCACATAGAGCAGAATAGCTAAATGTCTCTGCCCTACTAAGGGGGCATGCGTATCTTTGGTGCTCATATGTTGGATGACATCATTTATTTTATTTATTTATTTATTTAATAAATTTATACCCCGCCCCTCCTGCCATGCAGCTTTTGGCGGCTTCCAAAAACTTTAAAATACAATAAAATCATTAAAACTCTCATAAACATAATAAAATATTAAAACAGGGCTAAGTTATAAATATAAAACCAAAATAGGTGGGGGAGCTGAGAGACCGCAGGAGCCGCTCTGGGGCGCGGAGGGCGAGGCGGTCCCTGAGGTATGAGGGGCCCAGACCGTGTAGGGCTTAGATAAATTTAGATAAAGATTAAATAATGCGGGGCCAACAGGCACCCCTGCCTGACCCCCCGTCTAGTACACAATGCGGTGGCCCGGCTACAGACCAGGATGGGCTGCCGTGAGCACATTACACCTGTGCTCCGTGCTCTGCACTGGCTGCCTATTATTTCCTGGGCCCAATTCAAGGTGCTGGTTATGACCTACAAAGCCCAAAACAGCTTGGGTCCTGGTTAGCTGCGAGACTGCCTCAGACCCCGGGTTCCTTTGCGGCTCTTGCGGTCGGCCAGGGATGCCCAGGTTGAAGTCCCCCGGGTATGCTGGGTGGCAATGGCACAAAGGATGCCTTAGGGGAGGGGGGAATTCCAGCGCCTCGGCTATGGAATTCCCTTACGTTGGAGGCCTGTGTATCCCCAGACCTCCTCTCTTTCCAGATGCTGTAAAACCTGGCTGTTCCGCCGGGCCTTTGGGGAGAGGGGAGGGTAGGTGGGGTGGCAGGGTTTGATTGTTTTATTGGCTAGAAGCTGTGTCCATCCTTATCTTCCCCCCTCATCCTTCCTCTCCTTCCTCACTGTCAATAACTATTGATGGAGTCACCATCCTGCCTGTCCCCCAAGCCCGTAGCCTAGGCTTCATCTTTGACTCAGCCCTTTCTTTTAAACCCTACATTGACTCTGTTGCTAAATCCTGTCGCTTCTCCCTCCATAACATTGCTAAGATTCGCCCTTTTCTCTCTGTCTCGTCTGCCAAAACTCTTGTTCATGCTCTGGTCATCTCTCGCCTCGATTACTGTAACCTCCTTCTCACTGGCCTTCCCCGGTCTCACCTTTCTCCCCTCATCTCTGTCCAAAACTCTGCTGCCAGGGTCATCTACCTCGCCAGTCGCTTCGACCATGTGCAGCCCCTCCTCTCTTCGCTTCACTGGCTTCCCCTTCCTGAACGAATCCTGCACAAGCTCCTAGTCTTCACCTATAAAGCTCTTCACAACCTTGCTCCCCCCTACCTCTCTGCACTTATCGCCCTCCATACTCCAGCCCGTGCACTTCGCTCCTCCTCTGTCCCTTCTCTCACCCTTCCACGCCTTCCCTGCTCCCCTAAGCGCCTTCGTCCCTTCTCACTTGCTGCCCCCCATGCCTGGAACTCCCTCCCTGTCCACATCCGCCTTGCCCCCTCCCTTCATACCTTCAAATCTCTCCTTAAAACTCACCTCTTTCGCTCTGCTCTGTCTGACTCTTTATCCTGCTGAGCCACTATTCCTATACCTACGATCGGTTTACCCTTATCCTTGCAACATGGACCTGCCTGCTGTCATTCTCATCGTAACCAAGCCAAGTACGTGCACTTGAGACCTCGCATCTTCATGAATGTTAGACCCCTTGTCTCTCCCTCTGTTCCCCTTCCTAAGTCTCTCCCCCAGCTCCTGTCTCTCAGATTGTAAGCCCTAGGGGCAGGGACCGTGTCTATTTTATTACTTTGTAAAGTGCCAGGTACACTGCTGGCGCTATATAAATGTTTGTTAATAATAATAATAATAATATTTTATATTTTATTTTAATTGTTTTGTAGTTTTAAAGTTGATTTTATTGTTATGAGTATGTATGATGTATGCCACCCCGAGATGCCGCTGTGCAGGAGGAAGCGGGTTAAAAATATTAATATAAATAAAAATAAATAAATACATAAATAAATAAATCCTAGTCTCCGGATCTGAACAAGCTATTCTTCCAATAGGTCAAGCCTTGCCCGGTGGTGAATTACGTGGCCACTCAGTAGCAGACATTGAATTTCTGGGGCACAGAACCCATGGCACAGACAGTATAGGCAGCATTGGTGGCAGAAGCATCATCATCATCATCATCATCAGCAGCAGCAGCAGCAGCATACACTGGATTGCCTGGTAGCAGAACCCATGGCACAAACAGCAGAGGCAGCATTGGCAGTAGCAAAAGACATTGGACTGCCAGGGCACAGAACCCATGGCACAGACAGGAGAGGTGGCATTGGCAACCGCATCAGACATTGGATTGTCCGGTAGAAGAACCCATGGCACAGACAGCAGAGGCAGCATTGGCAGCAGCAGCAGCCATTGGATTGCCCAGTGTCAGCCCCCACCATTGGGGGCATCAATTTGCGGGGCTCCAGAGGGCTGCTGAGAACTGCTCCCCTCATTCCTGCTTAAGCCACACTGCTGCCACCACTTGAAACTGACACAGCTCCCCGAGCACCCGTGTTGACGCGTCTGCTTGCTGAGGCAACCAACACCAGCGCTGATCCTGTGGAGTCGCAGCCTTCAACCTCATGCAGTGTGAGGTCATCACAGGAGACCGTGCGGTGCTCCGCATGGCTCCAGGCACATCAGGAGGCAGAGCCTGCACTACAAACACTGGTGCTATGAGACACACAGCGCCGGTAACCAGAGCCTGAGAAGCTGGCCCAAGAAAGCTAAGTGTGATTTTGTTGCTTGCCTTTGCCCTTGCCTTTGACTTGCCCTTGCCTTCACCTCACCTTTTCCCTTGCCCTTGCCGTTACCCTTGCCCTTATCCTTGTCTTTGCCTTCTGACCTTGACCCTGACCTTGGCCTTGTCTTTGTCTCCCCCCTTGTCTGGGTTTATTGTGAGGAGTACATGTTGGCGCAATTGTGTCTCCTTGTATTTTCCCTAGGGTTGACTGTGTGAGTGTGGCAGCATGAGCCCTTTCCCCTGCCCCTGGGGTTTGTTCCTTCCCCCGTGGAGAGTGAAAGCCCCCCTTATCCTTCCCCCTGAACCTGGTCGCCTACCCTTGTGGACCACCACAACTGCCTCACCTGTTCCCTTCCTCCCCATGGTCAGTGAACATGTGTGGTGTGAGACCGTTTGCTCACAAAAGAGCTCTGCACCCTATGATGATAGGGGCCTGATTTTTTTGAGATCTCAAAGGCCGCAACAATATCCTGATGGGCATTATTTCCCAGAGATTCCCTTGCAGAGTGTGAGTCTGCTTGCCCTGTGCGAGTGGGAGGGGTCCTTACTGGTTTCTCTATCCCCCCCTTCTGTGACACCCGGGCACAGAACCCATGGCACAGACAGCAAAGACATCATGGGCAACAGCAGCAGACACTGGATTTCCGGGGCACAGAAACTGTGGCACAGACAGCAGAGGCAGCATTGGCAGCAGCAGCAGACATTGGATTGCTTGGTAGCAGAATCCGTGGTACAGACAGCAGAGGCAGCATTGGCATGAGCAGCAGCAGCAGCAGACATTGGATTTCCCGGGCACAGAACCCATGGCACAGACATCAGAGGCGGCATTGGCAGCAGCAGCAGACATTGGATTGCCCGGTAGCAGAACCCGTGGCACAGACAGCAGAGGCGGCATTGGCAGCAGCAGTGGACACTGGATTTCCGGGGCACAGAACCCATGGCACAGACAGCAGAGGTGGCATTGGCAGCAGCAGCAGACATTGGATTACCCGGGCACAGAACCCATGGCACAGACAGCAGAGGTGGCATTGGCAGCAGCAGCAGACATTGGATTGACTGGGCACAGAACTCATGGAACAGCAGAAACAGCAGCAGCAGGATTTGCCTGTGCACAGCACCCATGGAGCCAGGACGGTAGGATTTGCCAGGGAAGAGCTCCCATACAGCAGCATACAGCAGCAGCAGGATTGCGTGGACACATTTGGATTTGCCAGGGCAGAGCACCCATGGACCAGCAGACATCAGCAGTGGTATTACCAGGCCAGTGGGGCATGACACATCCCCCAGGGTTTCTGGGGCAGGCAGACAGGCACCTTGGCATGAGAGGTAGGCAGGCTGGGGCAGGACTTCAGCTTTGCCCACAGGGCAGGCAGACAAGCACTTTGGCATGAGCAGAAGGCAGACTGAGGCAGGGTTCGAGCTTGGCAACCTGGGCGGACGGGCGGACAGGCAGCGTGGCATGAGCATCGGAAGGCATACTGAGGCAGGCTTTGATCTTGGCCACCTGGGCAGGCTGGAGGATCGACAGGCAGCATGGCATGAGCATGGGAAGTCAGACTGAGGAAGGCTTTGATCTTGGCCACCTGGACAGGCAGGTGGGTGGACAGGAAGAGTGGCATGAGCATGGGAAGGCAGACTGAGGCAGGGTTTAATCTTGGCCACCTGGGCAGGCAGACAGACAGCGTGGCATAAGCATGGGGAGGCAGACTGAGGCAGGGTTTGATTTTGGCCACCTGGGCAGGTGGGTGGGCAGACAGGCAGTGTGGTATGAGCATGGGAAGGCAGACTGAGGCAGGGTTTGATCTTGGCCACCTGGGCGGGCAGACAGACAGCGTGGCATAAGCATGGGAAGGCAGACTGAGGCAGGGTTTGATTTTGGCCACCTGGGCAGGTGGGCGGGCAGACAGGCAGTGTGGCATGAGCATGGGTAGGCAGACTGAGGCAGGCTTTGATCTTGGCCACCTGGGCAGGTGGGCAGACAGACAGCGTGGTATGAGCATGGGAAGGCAGACTGAGGTAGGATTTGATCTTGGCCACCTGGGCGGGTGGGCATACAGGCAGCGTGGCATGAGAGGCAGTAGGGAAGGCAGGCTGGGATGTTGGCAGGGCACTCAGATAGGCTGGCGAAGACTGTGCAGCGCATGCAAGAGAGAGCCAGTCAGATAGGTGGGCTGAGATCATCTAGACAGAGTCCGGCTGGTAGGCTTATAGCTTCACAATGCCACCCTGCTTTATGAGGTCAGTCAGATAGGCCGGCCAAGGCCATCTAGTCAGAGAGAGAGAGAGAGGCAGGGTGGGTGCTGGGCATTGAGAGGGAGGGACAGTACCTCAGCAACAGCAGCCCAAACTGAGGAGGATCCCTGTCCCAAGACTACCCCTGGCATGGGATGGCGTGTGCCACTGCACCATCAACCCATGTCCAGGGGCAGCTCAGGGAATCCCAGCAGCGGAAGGTTCACCTTAATAAAAAGCAACTGCCCCACCAACTTGGCCCCCAGTCTCAGGTGGTGCGGCGAGCAAATGTCCCCCGCCATGGAGAACACCTGCTCGCTGGGGACACTTATTAGTGGACAGGACAATAGACCCTTGGCCACTTTGGACAGGGCCGGCCACACATCGGTCTTGCCGGCCCAGTAGGCCAAGGGATCACTTCTGGGTTCTATACATGGCTCCTTCTCCAGGTAGCTCTCCACTGCTGCTGAAGCGCTGTCATACTCCCTCATGTAAGTCTGCCTGGGCACCACCTCCACCACTGCCTTCAGCCATGCTGTCTGCCCTGCTGTGCACGAGCCCATGCTCGCCAGAGTGCTCTGCACATACAAGCTGCTGCTTCTTGCAATAGGGGTGCTGCTGTTGCTCAGCCTGCTGCTGGTGCTGCCACTGCAAGCACTGGGGCAGGGATAGACCCCACCGGCTGAAAGGGCTGTCTTCTCCCACTCCCACCATCCCCAGGGGTGTCCTGCTGCTGCCGTGCACTCTCAAGAGCCCGCTCTTCCTGCCAGGCCGTCTCCACCAGATCACCCTTCCAGTGCCCATAGAGTGCTGTCTGGCATGCCACACTGCTCTTGACCCTGGGTTTCAGCATGGTTGCCAAAACGTATTCCGCCCTCTTCAGGAGCCCATCAAACCGCACCTTCAGCTGCCGCACCAGGGCAACCGCCTCATCCGCCAGCTTCCTGCCCTGAGGGCCACAATCCTGCCCCTGGAGAATCTCCTCCAGCCTCTTCAGGAGACTCTGGACCAGAGGAATCACCTGGCTGATGGTGGGCGTGGAGGAGCTGATCGTCTCCGTCATGGCCAGGAACAGTCTGAGCATGAAGACCTTGTTATCCAGGATCTCCCATTCCACCCCATCGTACCCTGGAGATGCCCTGCTGTCTGTCACCAGTTGAACCTGATGCAAGGCGGCTTTCTGCTAAAGAAGCTGCTCGAGCATCAGGAAGGTCAAATTCCACCGGGTGGACACATCCTGAACCAGCTGGTGTACCGGGGAGCCTTGCTTGACCTGCTTCGCCCAGAGGAGGTCGCTGCCCTTCACGCTCCAGTTAAAGAAACTGGCCAGATTCCTCCCCATCTCGATCAGGGAGGTAAGGGTGCCTACCCCAATCCCCTTGTCCCCCAAGCCCAGAGCATCCCTGACCACCAGATGAAGGGTGCGTGCGGTGCAAGGGATGCTGGTGAAGCCCCCATCATGGACTGCCCTCATTATGTTGGCCGTGTTGTTCATCACCACACACCCCTTGGTGAAGGGTGCTGTATTGATATTCCGAGTGGTGTGGGGGCTGTCCATGACATCTGCTTGAAGCAGGGCCCACCTATACTCTTCTTCGGGACCCCTCCTGCCACTGCCAAAAGCTGCCTCCTGCGACCAGTGCACCATCACTGCCAGGTAGGAGTGCTGTGCATTCCTGCTCGACCACAGGTCTGTGGTGAAGTGGACGGTGGCACCCCCAGCCCTTGCCAGCTGCTCTCTCACCTGCTCCTTTAAAGCCCAGTGCAGGGCTGGCACCACCTGCCGACTCAGGATGGTGTGCGAGGGCAGCTTAAACTGGAGGGCCAGGAAGCCAATCAGGTGCCTAAACCCCATGTTTTTGACCACCGAGAAGGGCTGCCCATCTAGTGCAATCATTTTCCCCAACATGCACGTGACTTTCAGTTGAAAGCCACGGTGCCCTCCACATCCTGCAGCTGCCGATGGACTTGGCAGCTGTCCCCACCTCAGCTCCTCCATGGTGCACTGATGTTGCTGCTGCCGCTGTTGCTACTACTGCTGCTGCTGCTATTCCCCCCTAGCAGAGATACCACTCCTGCTGCTAGAGGCAGCTTTTCGAGCAGGATGCTTGCCCGCTGATAGAGGCAGAAGACTGGCTGCTGCAGTCAGGAAACTGCTAGCGTCCACTGCCCCTGCCTGCTCGCTTAGCAACACAGTGCTGTGGCATCCCTTTAGGTGCCACGCCATGGCAGTTCTGCCAAAGTTGGTGAGCACCTGCCCACGCTTCACCACCTTCTGGTACAAAGTGCACTGCACCTCCCTGGGATCATGCTGCTACTGCTGCTCCTCTCCCTGCTACTATTGCCCAGGGATCAGGTCTTGACTCTAGCAGCTGGGGTGGGATCCACGAGCCCTGGACTTCTGGGAATCACATCAATAATGGGGGTCGGGGACATTGGTGGCCCTGGAGGAACATCCAGCCCCGGAACACCTGAACTTGCTCTTGCAGCTGCAGCAGAAACAGCCACAGCCTCCTGGACTGCAGGCCTTCCAGTGCCCTGCGTGGCAGTGGAAGACGCTGGCAGGAGGCACCGAACCATACCCCTAGTGCCACTGTTGGGAGCCTCTGAATCCTGACTGCCAAAATCAGGCCTGTGCAGTTTGGGGCATGGTAATGGGCTTGGGCTGCTACCGATGTCTGCTGCCACGGCCCCTGCCACCTCTGCTATGTGCCCCATTGCCTGCCTTACGGGCAGCAGACTGGCCTCTCCTGCTTCCCTTCTCCATTTCTCCCACCCAAAGAATGCAGAGGAAGATTTTATATTTTAAAAATTTATTTATTTAAAATTGTAATCTAATATTATATATATCTACACTAACTCTTACCACTATTAACTATTCTAAAACCTATGGAACTAAATGGAATAATATCTAATATCTACAAAGACCTAGTTGTACAAACACACTATAAAATATTAAAACTTTATTACTACACACTATCTCTATTATCTCTATAAGTAAGCTAACTCCTACATCATGTCCGTCCGTCCGTCCACCCACCCACAGGGATGGGGGGCGGGGACACAGACAGCTCACATCAAACAACACAGGGAAGGATAAAAAACTGAAACAAAACCTAAATCAATCTAATGCTAGTCTAAATAAATCCAAAAACAGGGGAAAGGAATCAGGGATGGAATATATACAGGGAAGAGGGAAGGATTCAATGGAGGGTAGGGAGAAAGATCACAGGGAGGGCTAAAAAAATAAAAATAACACCTAAATCTATCTAATCTAATCTAAATAAATGAAACTATGGAGGTAAATGTGTGGAAATGGGTGAAATAGGAGGAGGATGGCAATGGATTGGGAGGAACACAAACTGCTGGGAGAGGGAGACTTCTGAAAACGCCTGCTGACAGGATCAGTGGCTAGCTCAGAAGGAGTTGGAAGGGGGGAGGACAATGACTTTTGTTACTTGCTGCGCCCGCCTTACCACAAGCCCCATTGGCTCTGTGCAGCCTAGCCCATGGCAAATCACAGACTGTGAAGCCAGTGGTCTGAGGAAAAGAGGGATGGTGATTGGACACTTTGATAAAGAGACCCAATTTTATAAGCAATTGAAGTTGTCCCCTTGAAGACCATTATTCAGATAAATAGCAGCACATAAAGTGCCAGTCAGAGGCAGGCACCGGGCATGGCAGGGGGATGGAGGCTGTAGGAGAGAGGATGGTGGGCAACCCAGTAGACTGACAGACACATTCACTGGACAATTACTGCATGCTTCCAGCTTTACACGACCAATTGGTGGTGACTTTGAGACGGGCATAGGGGGCGACCCTGAGGCGGGCATAGAACGGACATAACTGGGACTTTGGGGATAGAATTCCAGCAATCAGGAGACATAGTTTACACATCCAAGCCAATTATCATCACAATCACATCCTGCTGCACTGGGACAGAGGACAGAGAGAGAATCTCTATTGGCTCCTTCCTAAACAGATGCTTCCAATTTCCCAGTAACAAGTGGGGGACAGAAGTTGGGATGGTCACAGTGCATAATGAGGATATTTGGTTGATATTTCTTCTTGCCAACTGGCATCACAAATAAATCTTATACCACAGTGACACATAAGAGAGTCCCTGGCATAGGTTCATTCTCTGCATATGCTGTTCAGGCACATAAAATTGGAACCGATTATTACATCTTTCTGATATTTGGCAGCAATGATCCTGAAAGTGTAAGATACAGTCCTAACAAATTTAATGTACACTGGTTGGACTAAAAAGATGTTACAGTCAGACATACATTTATAGGTTAATTGCTTATACCACCAAGACCCTTTATCCAATCCTTCTTAAAGTTGGCATAGATAGTAAACATGGGGAGGAGTATAAACATGTCAAGTTCCATCCACATTATATGGGAGACAAAGAAATTAAAGTCAGGAATGTATATGCAGATTTTTGCAAAATAGCATAATTCAACTGCTTATAAAATCTCATTAATGTATCCAATATTTTTTGAGTTTAGTACACATAATGCCTTACATTTGAGGTACTATCCACTCAAATATCATCCAAAAAAAATAAAAATAAAAAGATTACAGCCAAAAATGTGTTTTCCATTTAAATCAATGGAAATCGAAAACAAAAACAGAAGTTTGATATTTATGAAAACAAAAATGACATTTAAATAATGAAAACAAAAAACAGAAACAAAAAATCATATGGGTCCCTGGTGCACACCTTTAGTGATTGCCTGCTACGGAGATCCGGACGCCACCACTTGTGTCATCTCACCCTATGTCATAAGATGTTCTGCAGATCACTGAACATAAACTGAATTAGAGGAGAATTAAACTGAACCAGCTCACCTAGCTAAATTTCCTAATGTAGGAAGGGAAGGGTAAAGCCAATGTTCCACTCACCAGCTGTGCAGGAGGGGGTGGAAACCCCACAAAAGCAGTGTTCGGTGATAGCAGTGTAACTAGGTGTGTACAGAAATAAGATACATGAGATTTTTCTTAATCTTCTTCAAGGTAGAGGACGATGGGCTGTGGTACACCTGAAGTATGATTTTTTTCATTTCTACATAGATCTGTTTCAGCTTATCTCTAGTTTCCCACAGACTTCTGCAGTGTTCTGTGGGTTTGAATACTGAGAGTGCTTGTTATTTCAGACCCAGCTAGTCTAAAGCTTGGGAAGTTGTCATATAAAGAAACTGGCAGTAGAGATGTGTTTGCCACATTCACTCACTGCAAGAAACTCTACAGCCAGCGTCTCTAGGACTTGTTGGCAAACATAAAGCAATCTAATAAGGAATAATGTAATACTGACAGGCTGTTTAGAAGTAAATAGGCTGATGCAATGCAGAGTTTAATGTAGGAGCTAATGTAAGTAAAATGAGTATTATTATTTTTTTCATTTACGTGAATTCATTTGCAAACCTATCTCCACATCATCTGTTTCTCTCGAAGGAAGAAGAGATATTGAGCTACCTCATTAAGTAAAACTAGAGAAGAGCTGTACCTGAAGGTAATCACCACAATTTTGGGTAGCCTATCAGTTACCAAATTAATATCTGCATACCAAGAAGGGCAATCGACTACCTGGAACACTGGGTATTACTATTACTGAATAAACAGTCCCGACCCTACATATCTGAAAGACTTCCTGTCCTTCCATGCCCCATTGTGACCTCTTTGATCTGCCAGGTGTGCCTCTCTGTGGGTACCGTCTGCTAGCCTTGTTGAGCCCCAGTCTGAGCGTTTTCCAGAGGTGGTGTCAGACCTTTTTACTTGAAAAGGCAATTAGTGGGTGGGAATAGGGGATTGGGATGGGTTTGGGAGGAGTGATGGCATTGAGTGGGTTTGTTGGGGGTTGTAGTAGGGTTGGGGAGGAAGGTTTTTGTATTTTAATGTTTTTATGATCTGTAAGTCGCTCTGAGCCTTTGGAAAGGGCAGCATATACATTTGAATAAATAAATAAATACATTTGTGTTTTACTGGTATGGGTGTGCAATTCATTTTTGTTACTCTAATTACTAAAACGAATGGAGCCCCATTAGTTTAAGTAGCTAAGGACCCGATAATGAACAAATGTTTGCTTTAATTAGTTTTTGTTAAAAAAATAAGAAATAATCAAAAAAATAATTGCATGTGTGCAAAAATAGCTGCCAGGTGCTTCTGCACACGTTTGCCCTTTTCCAAAATGGCAGCAGCAGCATCACTGCCATTTTGGAAGAGGGTATCTGGTCTGCGCATGTGCAAAATGGCCATTGCATGTGTACATGGCTACTGCGCATGTTCAGATTTGCTGCTCTTTTCCAAAATGGCAAGGACGTTGCCATTTTGGAAAAGGTTGTGCATGTGGAGAACAGCTCAGCGGCCATTTGTGCATGTGCAATGATTTTTAATTTTTTTAAAAAAAAATTAAAATAGTTTTTAAACAAAAGAGGTACAAAAAAGAATGAGTTTTTAATGAAAACCAGAAAACAAAATGATTTTTAAAAACAAATGAAAACTAAAATGGAAAAAATGGGGTTCCTTATACCTATTTACTGGCCCATTCCAATGTACTGTGTTACAGTTTTAGCAGCTTTCTGAATGTCCTTGTTTGGTTGTTTTTATCTTTGTGCACACATACAAGAAGGGTGATGGAATAACCAATGGATGAATGGAAATGGATGGAATAACAATAAGTTGGTAAATAAGGACCCGAAAACGAATGTGATGCAGGGTCTTGCAGCAGCGTCTCTGGTAGGGCTAAGACGAGAGGGAAACTGTACCTTTTGGGAATGCTTGCGAGTGTCTGTTGGTACTTCATTATTTTCTCGTGATTCCATTCTTCCACCATTTTTTGGTCATTTTTGTCACTTTATGGGACTTTTGTCACTTTCCAGGATGTTTTTGTTGCTTTTCAGGAATTTTACAAGTTTTACGGTGGTTTTATAGCACTTTTATGGTAATTTTCAGCACTACCCCAGTGATTAGGCAGCGTGCTTTCATCTCCACAGTCTACAGGGGTACGTGGTGGGCACACGCAGAGCTTGAGACTGGCTGGTGGCATCCCCATTCAACTTGTGAAAAATAATGGAAAATGGAAAAAACAGTGGGAAAGCCGATAAGTTTCTGCATTGCATGAATCTTAGTGAATGCCCTCGTGCTTCTGATGGAGAGATTTCTCATTTCAGGCCTACTTCCTGGCCCTTTCCACTGGGCCTTCTCTCCAGCAAGCACTACCCCCCCACCCACCACCCACAAAAGGGTCTCTTGGATCCATTTGGCTCCTCCTGATGGTCCTCCTTCTGAGTTCCAGTGTAGCCTTTTGTCTCTTGTACTTCTCAGATGACTTCCAGTTTCCTGCCAACCTCAGCTGTACACAGGCCACAACTTGACCTTTCCAGGCTTGCTATAGAATACCAGTTCCAGGGGACAGGCATCCCTGAAAGACTCGTCGTCTAGTTCTACTTTAGGTCTGATCGTCTATGGTTCTAGGGCTTGACTTTGTCCTTCACTAATGCCAGTTTTACAAACACGCTGAGTGTTTTCAGAGTTTCAAGGGCTCACTGGACAGCAGACCCACACTGTTTATTATGCCATCTATTTTCTGAGAGTATTAGAGCTGAAACAAATAGCGGATTGGATATTCATGAAAATGATTCACATTTTTGATAGCTCTCCAAATATCCCCAAAGCACTGACAGTTGAAACGAATGTTCACATATCTGCTTCTTCATGTATTCTGATTCAGTTGCTTTGTTTTGGAGATTCATGTTGGTCATTTCAATATTTCAGTTACTTAATTTTGGCTAGTGGACAAGTTGTAGTGCTAGTAGTTTCAATACAAATAACTGAAATGACCTACCTGAATAACTGAAATAACTAAAATCCACCTGGCTAGGAATGCAGGGAGTCTCTGCCTATGGAGGGATCAGGGCAGTTCAAGAGGGGACCTTCAACTTGTGGCCTATGAGTAAACTAGCAATAATAACATATGTGTAACACACAGGTCTTCGGGGCCTGCAGTGCAGAGGATGTTATGTTTAACTGAACATTAAAATGTAATTATGGTAACATTTTCTTTTTCCAACGGGTAAATGTGTCTGTTAAACATTCTAATATGAGGAGGGGTCCCCACATCCACCATATCACATAGGGTGTCTTTAGACATAATGAAGATCGGGTGTCAAACCCCCAAGCATGTGTTTGGCCATTGTGTGTTAGCACCAGAACAATCCTAACACCATTTTGGCCACCCGTTGAACATGCAATGTGAATACCATTGCATCACAAGGACAATTTGTGTGTTCTGGCTGAACATGTGGCCAATGTCGTGTCTAATGAGATTGTGTGTCGTGTTAGCAGGTGCAACACAGGGAACAAGGCGGCAGTGCTTGTGTGCTGAGATCGGGTGGTGAGCAAAACACCGATTTGTCCCAATATGGACTGTGTGTCTAAGCAGCACCACATGGTGAACACAGGGCCAAACCAGTGTTCATATCAAGGTCAAAACACACATTCAGACATCCATTGACGTTACGTCTAAAGACACCCACCGGGTCCCAACTTCTTTGGATTTGGCACTGTTCCTTAATCTGTGTTTTCTTAGTTCCATAGCAACATGTTCACAGAGCTGCTGATTTCCCTGCATTTCAGTGCTACTACCCTCTGTAAAAGAGTGGTCTGTGAATGAGACCACTCATAAGGTGCAGTCCTCCATCCATTGAAGTTAATGGCAAAACTCCCATTGACTTTAATGGTTAAGGACTGTCCTGTTAGTCTTATCCTAAACCAAATCCAGGGGAAAGTGGCACTCCATAGACTGGCAGCTGATACAGTGAAAAATTAATTTGCATATTGTTAATGTAATAAGTAAGTGTAAAACCTGAATAAATCTTGTACAAAGCGTCCCAAGACCAACTGTGGAGCTGATAAATGATCTTTCTCCAGGACATACAGGGCAATAGGGATATTGGAATAATTTATAGGTGTCAGCCATATGGATCAACAATAATTACAAATAAATCCACAAGTGACAGACTACAAGCAAAGGCACTTATTGTTTGCTGCAGAGTTGTCAGGAGAGGAAGTATGATTGGAAATGGGTGAAACGCTGTTGTTTTAATGATGAGAGATGAATCCCAATTACAGCCTGCAGTGAAGGCTCCATCCTGGATCCTCAGTATGCAAGTGATTGTTGTGGATGGCTCATTCTGCATATCTGCATAGTGAGTGAAGAAAGAGGGTTAGTAGTTTGGTTTAGGAAAAAGAAAAACAGGCAAGTGAGAACTCTGTTGCTTTTGAGACCTGGCTGTCCATCCTAATGATACCTCTGTGTGTGTGTGTGTAACTCAGGCGTGGAGAATCTCCAAAACATGAGCCAAATTAAGCCTATGGCTGTCTGGCCCCTTCCAGTTCCCGGATCTGACCCCTGGATTCAGTATGTACCCTCAAACACTGAAAGTGTGTGCTCAGAGAAAGGAGGATCCATGGCATAGATCCATGCTCCTCACCTTCATTCATCCCACCCCTTCCTCCAAATTAAAGTTGAAAGAGTGTACTCGGCAAAACAGGCATCCATCGAATCTGGGGTGCCTGAATTGACTCAGTCACTTTCAGGTGCCTGAATTCGGCCCAGCGTGTTACCCGCATGCTCTCCAGGCTGGCTCACCTGCCCGACTGTGCCACTGCTCTTGCTGTGCCTCCTGGCCCGGCCTGGTGCTCAGCTAAGCTGGGTGGTACCACACAGTCCCCATAGTGGGGACTGTGTGGGGGAGCTCACGGGGCAGGAGCTACCCAGGGAACTCCCTGGGCTTGAGTAACCCATTCAGCTGCATTGCTGCTCCCACTGCTCCTCTGGCCCTTAGCACACCTCTGCTATGGGGACTGTGGCATGCTGCTTGGCTCAGCTAAGTAGCAGGCCAGGCTTGAAGGAGCAGCGGCCGGAGAAGCAGTGGGACTGGAGCGACGGCGCAGCCGGTAAGGTGATTCAGGGAGTGTGTATGGGCAGGAGCTTCCAGGGTGCTCCCCAGGCTGACTGACCCACCTGGATGTGCCACTGCTCCTGGTACTTCTCTGGCCCTACACGCACCCCCTCTCTGGGGACTGTGATGTGCCACCCAGCTCAGCTGGGCAGTGGACTGAGCTGAGAGGGGCAGCGGGCGCAGCAGACGAGCTTGGCAGATAGGTCAGCCCACGGGGGCAGGAGCTTCCTGGGGTGTTCTGGGGCATCCTGGAAGGACCTGCATTTTGGGGCATCCAGACACCCAATGGGGAGCCAGGGGGTGCCCCAAAATGTGGGTATTGCCTGCTAACTTTTCAGGAAAGAAAAGGTTTCCCATCCCTGGTGTAGCTGGACTCTTACGGTGTTTCTCAATGTTATCCATGTGTATAGCAAGGGGTTGGGGTAGGAATACATGTGAACTTATGTAGTGGGAGTTCACATGTCCTGCCACAAGTGTGGGTGCACCCACTGGCAGCAGCCATGAGTTCTTCTCTGGGACTTCTGTCACCAGAGTGTGTCCCATCTGCTAGCAGTACCCCTCACTGAGAAGAGTCCAGGGATGACACCAACAGACTGGCACAACTCCCTCCAGCAGAGATTCTGTACCTGCAAAGCTGGTTTACTCTCTGCTGATCAGCCATTCTGCATGGAGAAGGATACCAGCCTGCACTGAGTCATTGAGGGGAGAGGGTGGAGGGCTAGCCTATTGCCAGTAGGGGTCAGACCAGTCCCTTCCCTCCAGCCCTGTAGCAGGGGTTCCACGTGTTGGATGTGGACCTAACCCCAGGTCTGCTGCTCCAGTTTTGTTTTTTTCTGGATAGCACATCTGGGTTTTGTCAGGTAGCCATTTACCATATTTGTGTGTACAAATGGCTATGGTAAGAGGCAGAAGCATAGTCACCCTTGCTCTGCTTCTCTTAGGCAGCATGTAAAATCGCTTTTAAAAACTGCCAAATCCTTGTCAACCAGCTCCCTGAATCTGTACACACAAATCAAGTTACACATGCACAGGTCGAGGGTGAGAAGAAAATAGTGAGCCTCAGTGGCTGGAAGCTATGTGAAAATGCAGTGGCATCCATTTATCAAGTTGAGCTTTAGTCGTGTTCACTCTAATCGGAATTGCAGTCGGCACATTGTAATGTCCAGAAGCCGTTTGGGATGATCGGCATCCATCACTGAAAATGCAGCTTGATTTAGATAAGCTTGGTATGAGGTAAATATTGGCTGTTAAGGTCCCTAGATGTAGTGTGTGTGTGTGTGTGTGGGGGGGGGGGGTTGTCAGAAAGTATGGCAGAAGCTGGAGAACACTGAGGCAGGTGTGCGGGAGATGAGAGGAGCCTTAAGGGACAAAGGAATCTGGTGAGTGGGGAAGGCTAAAGTGGGGTTGGCAGTACAGAGAATATGAGAGGAGTATGATGTTTTATATATATGAGTTATTTGTATTTTGTTTTAATATTTTGTCAGTCGCTTTGAACCTTTGGATATAGGGTGGGATATAAATCGATAATAATAACAATAATTAATAATCAATAGATGCGCTATGACTTCTCTGTGAAGAAATGGGGGAGATGGAATGCAGGCTTTGCTGAGAGTGCTCTGTGGGAAATCCCTCTCATTGTATAATTTGTACCACAGTCAGGGCTTAATTCCAGCAAATGTTTTCAAGCAATCATGCTGCCCTGGCATTCAGGCACATGTGTTTTGCACTGGCCTTCAGGCGGGGGTTCCATTAATGGGGGAGTTATCAGCAGTGCCCTTGTCATGGACAGATCATTACCTCCTGCAGGCCTCTTTCTTGCTGCATGTCTGCCCCCAGAAGGGTGCAGGACCAATTCGAATGGTCCATCCTCGGAGACTGATGGAACCAGAGCGGTTGCGGACTGCTCTGGGGGAGTTACCTTCTGACCTCGACGACTGCCTCGTTGATGACCTCATTGCATTATGGAATACTCTGATGATGGGGGCCATTGATCAGATGGCTCCTAGACGTCTGCTTGCTAGGTGACAGCACCACAGGTCCCCGTGGTTCTTGGAGGAGCTGCAAGTGCTGAAGCGAGAGGAGCGATGGTGGCACCGTTCGTGTACTGAAACCGATAGAATGCGTCATAGAGCAAGTTTACAGATCTATGTTATGGCTATGCAGGTAGCAAAAAGAGAGTTTTTGGCTACCCTCATAGCATCTGCAAAATCCCATCCAGTGGAGCTTTTCCAGGTGGTGTGGGGGCTGGTCAGTCCGGCCTCCCTCCACCTAGGAGTGGAGTCATCTACAGCATGCTATAACGTTTGTGGATTACTTTATGGGTAAAATTGTTCGTATTCACCACGATTTCGACACCGCGCTTAATACAGTAAGTGAACTGGAGCTTGTGGCATCCCCGCCTTGTCGGAGTTTGTGGGATCAATTTCAGTTGGTGATAACCCGCCGATGCGGTGGATGTTCTTGGGGCTCTTAGGGCCACCTCTTGTGAATTAGATCCCTGCCCATCCTGGCTGGTTAAGACCTACCGGGAGACATTGGGGTCATTGCTGGCTGGGGTGGTCAGTGCCTCCCTTCAGGAGGGTAGGGTGCTGGACCATCTCAAGGAGGCGGTGGTGTGGCCTCTGCTCAAGAAACCATCACTTGACATTGACTCCCTTGCCAACTATCAGCCTGTCTCTAACCTTCCGTTTTTAGGGAAGGTTATTGAATGGGTAGTGGCCCGTCAACTGCAGGGGCATCTTGACCGCATCGGTTTTCTTGATCCTTCTCAGTCAGGCTTTCATCTGAATTATGGCACCGAGACTGCACTTGTGGCATTGGTTGATGACCTGCACTGTGATATGGACCAGGGTCAGTTGACCCTGTTGATCTTATTAGATCTATCTCTGGTGATCCTTTCGCAAACCAGGGTGGGGTTAAATCAGCAGCTGAGAGCTTTTGCCCAGTATTGTCAAATTAACGAGTTGGTGATAAATCACCACAAGTCTAAAATCATGTTTTTTTTCAAAATCCCAGATTAACAACAGGTACATATAGCATCTTGAGGGAGTCTTGATAGAGCAAGTGACCACCTTTAAATATTTGGGCCTCCTTTTTCATTGCTCTGGATCTTGGAAGTTAGGCATGGGCGAACAGATCGCGGTTCGTGTTCGGCCGTTCGGTTCGGCCGCGATCGGTTCGTGTGTTCGCGTTCGGCCGTTCGGTTCGGCCGCGTTCGGTTCGTGTGTTCATGTTCGGCCGTTCGGTCGTGCCTCGCGTTCGCGTTCGCCCGTTCGGTTCGGCCGTTCGTGTTCGGCCGTTCGTGTTCGGTTGTTCGGGCAGGTCGTACGTTCGTGTTCGGCCGTTCGGTTCGTTTGCCATCGGGTTGTACGTTCGTGTTCGGGCGTTCGGTGTTCGGGTGGTTCGCGCGTTCGCGTTCGGCCGTTCGGCCGGAAATGTCGCGGGAAGCCGTAAAATCGGCGTCGCGCCGGAAATTCGTGTGCGTGTGCGTGAGTGAGGCGAGAGGGTGTGTGTTTGTTTCGGTGGCTGCTTGTGTAGT